>JADBJO010004851.1:135000-137500 GCA_016801955.1 Conus betulinus
AAAAAAAATCAGCTGGATATTCAGAGCAATCAAGATCGATGTTGTCCTGAAAGGGCTACGGATCAAAAAAGGTAAAACTCCCTGATGATGTTCGGCCATTGTTCATTGTTTCCTGTGCACCAGGTATAATTACATCCTGTCACTGGTACCCTGAGTTGTGTGCAGTTTGCCCGGCTCAAGAAGATCAATAGCCTCCCCTCGCCTCCCTCACCCCCCCCCTTACTCACTTCATAGAGGCTGGCTGACGTACTTCTCGTGTGAAAATGGGTCAGCCAGCCTCAGTGAAGTGGGTCAGCCAGCCTCAGTGAAGTGGGTCAGCCAGCCTCAGTGAAATGGGTCAGAGAGCCTGTGTGAAGTGGGTCAGCCAGCCTCTATGAAGAGGCTCAACCAGCGTCTGTGAAATGGGTCAGCCAGCCTGTAACATGTGGGTCATCCACCCTGAGTGAAATGGGTCAGCCAGCCTCTGTGAAGTGGGTCAGCCAGCCTCTGTGAAGTGGGGTCAGCCAGCATCAGTGTAGTGGGTCAGCCAGCCTGTGTGAAGTGGGTCAGCCAGCCTCTGGGAAATGGGTCAGCCAGCCTGTGTGAAGTGGGTCAGCCAGCCTCAGTGAAGTGGGTCAGCCCAGTCTGTGTGAAGTGTGTCAGCCAGCCTCAGTGAAGTGGGTCAGCCAGCCTGTGTGAAGTGGGTCAGCCAGCCTGTGTGAAGTGGGGGTCAGCCAGCCGGTGTGAAGTGGGTCAGCCAGCCGGTGTGAAGCCTGTGCATCAGCCAGCCGGTGTGAAGTGGGGTCAGCCAGCCGGTGTGAAGTGGGTCATGGGTCAGCCAGCCTGTGTGAAGTGAGTCAGCCAGCCTCAGTGAAGTGGGTCAGCCAGCCTGTGTGAAGTGGGTCAGCCAGCCTGTGTGAAGTGGGTCAGCCAGCCAGTGTGAAATGGGTCAGCCAGCCAGTGTGAAGTGGGTCAGCCAGCCTGTGTGAAGTGGGGTCAGCCAGCCTGTGTGAAGTGGGTCAGCTAGCCTGTGTGAAGTGGGTCAGCCAGCCTGTGTGAAGTGGGTCAGCCAGCCTGTGTGAAGTGGGTTAGCCAGCCTGTGTGAAGTGGGGTCAGCCAGCCTGTGTGAAGTGGGTCAGCCAGCCTGTGTGAAGTGGGTCAGCCAGCCTGTGGGTCAGCCAGCCTGTGTGAAGTGGGTCAGCCAGCCTGTGTGAAGTGGGTCAGCCAGCCTGTGGGTCAGCCAGCCTGTGTGAAGTGGGTCAGCCAGCCTGTGTGAAGTGGGTCAACCAGCCCGTGTGAAGTGGGTCAGCCAGCCCTGTGTGAAGTGCGTCAGCCAGCCCGTGTGAAGTGAAGTGCGTCAGCCAGCCCGTGTGAAATGGGTCAGCCAGCCTGTGAGAAATGGGCCAGAAACCAAAATTGAGTCATCCATCCTTTTTGAAATGCTTGGTCCATCCAGCCTTTGTGGGATGTTTCACCTGTCTCACTTCGTGTTTGGGTCAGCCAGCCACTGTCAAATGTGTGATACAGTCTCCCCCTATGAAATGTATGAATTGTGTCAGCCATCTTATACTAAATGCATGGGTTAGCCAGCCTATGTGTGGGGTTTTTATGATACAGAAGCGCTTTGGGAGTCACCTTTCTCGCTTCGGATATGAAAGATGCATTCACGCATGCGGTCTTGCACTTAGCATAAACACGCAGGCTGGCAGGCAGGCAGGCAGGCAGGCAGGGCAGGCAGACAAACAGGCAGGCAGGCAGGGAGGCAGGCAGACAAACAGGCAGGCAGGCAGGGAGGCAGGCAGACAACCAGGCAGGCAGGCAAGCACGCACGCACACTCACACACACGTGCACTGACACTGATACATACGCGCGAGCGCGCTCATGCACTCAGACGTGCGCACACGCGCGCATGCACTTATATAAACTTGTGTGTGCGCGCACGTAGGCACGCACGCACGCACAATATCACAAACGCACGCACGCCTGCGCGTGCGCACACACACACACACACACACACACACACACACACACACACACACACACACACATGCATGCATGCACGCATGCACCATCATACAGATATATATATATATAATATATATATATATATATATATATATATATATAGAGAGAGAGAGAGAGAGAGAGAGAGAGAGAGAGAGAGAGAGAGAGAGAGAGAGATGCTGTTTGACATTGGACAGTATAACACACACACGCTCGCGCGCACGCACTCACGCAGAGGTGAACACACACACACACACACACACACACACACACACACACACACACACACACACACACACACACACACACACAGAGAGAGAGAGAGAGAGAGAGAGAGAGAGAGAGAGAGAGATTCGCGCGAATGTATTTGTGAAACAGAGAGAAGAGAGGTGGAGGTGGGAGCGACAGACGGACATGTTTACCTCTGATGTGACACACAGTAGAACAGCAGTGGGAGCACCGGAGAATGGGTTCAACGTCTGTCATGTTGAATATGGGGCCAGGAATAGCTCAGTG
>JADBJO010004851.1:145000-147500 GCA_016801955.1 Conus betulinus
TCTCTTCTCTTCTCGCCATCTTTCGCCACGGGTGTTTTCTTTCGTAAGGTACGACGATCATGTGCAAGATTAAGGAATTGCGCAGAGAACGAAAAACTCTCAGAGAATGCTGCTATATATGGTACATGGAAACAAATGAAAGTAGTACAGAATACAGAAAGATTTTTGATCTTAAAAAAAAAAAAAAAAAAAAAGAAAAAAAAAGAAAAAAAAAGTTCTTGTGGGAGATTTTGTTTGTTTCTCTCCCACTCTTTTACTATGTTTCTCTACGTCTCTCTTACTTCTGTACAGTAATTCGAGCAGCCAATTTTCTGTTCGAACCGCCACATTTCTGTTCGAGCAGCTAAATTTCTATTCGAGCAGGCAAATTTCTGTTCGAGCGACCAAATTTCTGTTCGAACAAGCCGAATTTCTATTCGAGCAGCTAAATTTCTGTTTGAGCAGCCAAATTTCTGTTCGAGCAGCCAAATTTCTGTTTGAGCAGCCAAATATCTGTTCGAGCAGTCAAACTCAGGGAACACACAAAGGACAACGAAATTCTCTGGCAGCATTTCAGGACAACATCTTCCGACTCTCAGAGCTAATCATCATTTGAAATGGCAAGCTTGGTGCGGCTCACAGTATCAGGGAGGGAGCTCACTGACAAGCCACCAACACTGGGTGAGGTAAAGAGAGTACTTAAGAAAGCCACAACCAAAATGTCGCCCAGACCTAACGGAAAGCCCTGTGTTGTATAAGAAATGTCCCAAACTCATCGAGTTGACAAGTTTGTCTACCTCGGCAGTGTGGTCAGCAAAGATGGAGGTACAGATGAGGATATCAAGAGCCGCATCAATAAAGCCAGGCACACTTTTACGCTATCGGCCTATCTGGAATTCCTCTGCCCTCTCGCTCCACAACAAGATCAGAATCTTCAACTCAAATGTGAAATCTGTTCTTCTGTATGGTTCTGAAACGTGGCGAAACAACAAAGACAAACACCCACAAACTCCAAACATTTATCAACAGATGTCTGCGAAATATTGTGAACATCAGATGGCCAGATGTTATTGCCAACACAGAACTGTGGAACAAGACCAAGCAAGTTCCAACAGAATTAGAAATCAGAAAACGAAAGTGGGGATGGATTGGCCACACCCTCAGAAAGTCTCCATCCAACATCACAAGATAAGCCCTTGAATGGAACCCTCAGGGCAAGAGAAAAGTGGGAAGACCAAGACAGACATGGCGAAGGAGTACCGATGCAGAGTGAAGGCCGCCGGAATGACGTGGGCCGAGCTGAAGAGAATTTCCCGAAATCGTGTGTCCGCTGGAAGAGTGTGGTTGCGGCCCTATGTTCCCCAGGGAATTCAGAGGACTAAGTCAAGTAAGTCAAGTCAAACTCATCGAGTGGCTCCACAGCCTGACAAGACCGGCATAGAGGAACTTTAAAATCAGCAGCCAACGGATGGTAGCTGATGAAATGTGTATTCTCAAAGAACAGAACTCGAGTGAGATCGACCTGTTCAGATCGGTATCACTTGTAGGATGCTGAGGGGAAAGATTGTTCCCTGTCACGGCAGCCAGGCTGACTAGAACAGAGTTCTTCAACGTGTCGGTCCAGAGAGAAGACATCCTGGGAATGTCCGGCTGTGCGGAACGTCCCTCGATGATATAGGGAAAAAATGAAGAGCCAAGGGAGTTAGACGGGACCTGGACGTGGTGTGGCTGGAACTGGTCAATGCATCTGGATCACTTCCACACCAGATGATTCAACAGGCCCTCAGTGTGCATCATGTCCCAAAGAACATCGGAGAAATGCTGCCGCGGTACTCCCATGGCTTCTCACTGAGGCTGTCCACAAAGAAGATATATATATATATATATATATATATATATATATATATATATATATATATATATATGAAATACTGCTAAAACGCCTAATAAAAATCTTAAGGTGCTCAACCCCTTGGGGAGCAACATCTGTTAAAAAACAAAATATATATTTTTAACAAATATATATATTATATATATATATATGTGGTGTGTGTGTGTGTGTGTGTGTGTGTGTGTGTGTGTGTGTGTGTGTGTGTGTGTGTGTGTGAGTGAGTGAGCAGACGGGCACATTGGAGTCATGACCTGGTAATGCCCACCCACCATAGACTGTAAAGAGTTCGATCAGGGGCCCAAGCACGTGTCAAGAAAGGGAGGGGGGGGGGGGGGGGGGGGGGGGGGGTAGGAGAGTGCCTCTTCTCCAACGATCTTCTGCTACTAAGCTATCCCCAAGGCTTTCTTCCCAAAATGATAAGTACCAGAAAGCAGCACGAATCCCCAACTTCTGTACACGTTCTCTTGACCAGGACCCTCACTTGTGGAAAATATCCGCAGATACAGAGAAAAATGGTTTCTGTTGGTTGATGACGGCTTCATCGCTGGAGACAAACGTCATCAGAGTTGATAATAATTCACGATCGCCGCCGCGTAACGACAGTGAAATGTGCACGCGACGAGTCGCGTA
>JADBJO010004851.1:162500-165000 GCA_016801955.1 Conus betulinus
ATACGTGCACACATACAGTAAGCTGCATGTGTATATATAAATGTCAGTGCGTGTTTGTATGCAGGTGAAAGAGAGAGAGATGGATAGAGACAGTGAAAAAACAAAAAAGTAGCATGCTGGTCTAATCAATAGCGTGGGGGGGAGACAGCTCTCTCTCTCTCTCTCTCTCTCTCTCTCTCTCCCCCCCCCCCCCCCTTCATTTTTTAAACTCATCAATTCAGTGACGTGATGTTGCTAAAATGTATCACAGTTTCAGTATAGCGTGGCGGTATCAAGAAAGCGTCCCTTTACCCTCACAAAAGAAAAAAAAAAGAAAAAGAAAAAAAAAAAAAAAAAAAGAAAAAAAAAAAAAAAAAGCAACCAAACGTAATGAACAAAATAAAATGGAATAAAAGAAAAATAATGGAACAAAAAAGGTAGACAAAAAATAATGGTAGTAATAAAAGAAATGAGAAAAAAAAAAAAAAAAAAAACAAAAAAAAAACCCTTCCTTCTCCTTACGCTTAGCCAATTGTTTCTCTCTCCCCCCCCCCCCCCCTCCCCTCCCTTCCCCTAACTGTCACCACCTCCTGCCTTCCCTCACCACGTTCACTGGCCCCCACACACAACACATGTACACACACACACACACACACACACACACACACACACACACACACAGTGTACAACACACACACACACACACACACACACACACACACACACACACACACACACGTACACACCAACACACGCACGCACACACGTGCGCGCACGCCACACACTACCCTTCCTTACCCGCCCCCTCCATCCCCGCTCCGGTCACCTTTCCTCGTGCCCACTTTCCCATGAAGGTTTCCCTCCCTCAGCTATGGGACACTAGGGACTGTGGACACTCGGGCTTGGTTTCATTCCTGCTTTCAGTAAGTCGTAAACCTTCTCTCTGTCTCTGTCTGTCTCTCTCTGTCTCTCTCACTCACTCACTCCACACACACACACACACACACACACACACACACACACACACACACACACACACACACACACACTCGCGCGCGCGTACACGCTGCTACAGAAGGATTTTACGCTTATATTCTAACATCTTTTTCTTTTTTCATTCCTGCTTTCTTTCTCTGACATCCCGTCTCCTACCCTTCAGCTCCCCCCCCCCCCACCTCCCCCCCCACCCCACCCCCGCTTCCTCCTTTTTTTTTCTTTTTTTACCCCCACCCCCACCCCACCCCCCCCCCTTTTTTTTTTTCTGTTCTCATCTTCCGTGCCCAATCAGTGGCATTGCACCCACATCGTTCACTCCGGCACCCCGTCCACAGCCACATCGTTCAGTGCGGTACCCCGTCCACAGCCACATCGTTCACTCCGGCACCCCGTCCACACTCACATCGTTCACTCCGGCACCCCGTCCACATCTACATCGTTCACTCCGGCACCCCGTCCACACCCACATCGTTCACTCCGGCACCCCGTCCACAGTCACATCGTTCACTCCGGCACCCCGTCCACAGTCACATCGTTCACTCCGGCATCCCGTCCACAGTCACATCGTTCACTCCGGCATCCCGTCCACAGTCACATCGTTCACTCCGGCACCCCGTCCACAGTCACACATCGTTCACTCCGGCACCCCGTCCACACTCACATCGTTCACTCCGGCACCCCGTCCACAGCCACATCGTTCACTCCGGCACCCCGTCCACACTCACATCGTTCACTCCGGCACCCCGTCCACACCCACATCGTTCACTCCGGCACCCCGTCCACAGTCACATCGTTCACTCTTCCGGCACCCTGTCCACACCCACATCGTTCACTCCGGCACCCCGTCCACACCCACATCGTTCACTCCGGCACCCCGTCCACACCCACATCGTTCACTCCGGCACCCCGTCCACATCTACATCGTTCACTGCGGCACCCCGTCCACACCCACATCGTTCACTCCGGCACCCCGTCCACAGTCACATCGTTCACTCCGGCACCCTGTCCACACCCACATCGCTCATTCCGGCACCCCGTCCACACCCACATCGTTCACTCCGGCACCCCGTCCACAGCCACATCGTTCACTCCGGCACCCCGTCCACACCCACATCGCTCATTCCGGCACCCCGTCCACACACCCACATCGTTCACTCCGGCACCCCGTCACACCCACATCGCTCATTCCGGCACCCCGTCCACACACCCACATCGTTCATTCCGGCACCCCGTCCACACCCACATCGTTCACTCCGGCACCCCGTCCACACCCACATCGCTCATTCCGGCACCCCGTCCACACCCACATCGTTCATTCCGGCACCCCGTCCACACCCACATCGTTCATTCCGGCACCCCGTCCACACCCACATCGTTCACTCCGGCACCCCGTCCACACCCACATCGTTCACTCCCGGCACCCCGTCCACACCCACATCGTTCACTCCGGCACCCCCGTCCACACCCACATCGTTCACTCCGGCACCCCGTCCACACCCACATCGTTCATTCCGGCACCCCGTCC
>JADBJO010004852.1:0-5000 GCA_016801955.1 Conus betulinus
AGAAATATCGTAGGCGTACACTATGCCCATCACTACATTCCGAAAAGGCACTTATTACAAAATTGATCAATATTGAAGACAGTCTTGATATCATTCTTGACCAGGAATCAAAAGTTGTCTCCAAGTTAGAGGATTCTAAGGTGGCTGTCAAGAACGATTTAAAACAGCATATGAATCATAAGATTGATACAATTCATGCTTCCATTGATAATGTAAAGGCAATGATGACCAGACTGGATTCCACTGTGAATAATCTCCTAAAGGAAAATCATTCTCTCTCAAAACCTGCCTAGGCACAATTCAGTCTGACCTAAAACAGTTTAAAAAGCAGCCTTCTGTTGTGCAGTCCGTCTCGACACAATGTGATTATCCCACTAGATGCGATAACTCCATCCAGTGTGATTTGTCCGTTAGCCATGAGGATGTTCCAACTGTTTTCTTACAATCTGATCCCCCCTCGGGGGCATGAGAACAAAAAGATGGGAGATAATGCCTCGCCCTCTGTGTCCCCTTCTCAGGTAAATCTTCCCTCCCCTACTTCAGCAGTCGCCTCCACTTTCGGCTCCGGTCTTTCTGATTCTCTCCAGCCTCCTTACCAGGAGAAAAGTGATGTTTCTGCTGAAAACACAGCACAGTGCCCAACACTAAGGGGAAATAACTTCCCTCACAGCCCCACTGTGCCCCTTCATAATCGTTATGATGTACTCTCCCGCATAGATCAGGAACAAAATGTCCTTGAAGGGGAACAACAGAATCAACAGCATGTAAACGCAAACATTAATCATGTCGATGAGGGTTTCAAATCCAAATCTTACTCTGAAAGGGAAATCAAGCGTACGCCACAACAGATTTTAGGTGACTTACGCATTCCAGAGAAAGCCGCATCAGTCCTTGTAGGAGATTCTACAATAAGGTATATAACTCCAAAGAGATTAGGGTCACAGACAGATCCCATGTTCAAAATATGTGTCCCAGGACTAACAGTGGCAGATGTCATCCAATGGTTAAACCATTTAGAAACTCAGTCACATGTTAAAACATTGATTGTACATGTCGGAGTCAATGACTGTCCAGCAGGACCCATCTCCTCCCAAACATGGAAAGACCTCATCACCATGTGTAAAAAAAAAGATTCCCTCCGCTTACGTAGCTATAAGCTCCATTGTGCCGGCTTTTGGACGTCATCAGCTGAATAATTCAATAGCCCCTTCGAACCGAAACTTATACGACTGCTGTACCACCTTACAAGTGGATATGGTAGATAACTTTAATTCTTTCGTAACCCCAAAAGGGTTCCCACGTAAAGCACTATACAATGATGCTATTCACCCTAGTGCAAGGGGAACTGCCCATCTTGCAATGAAATTCAAAGAAGTGCTTCCTCAAACCCAACCACCAAGAAGAAACAACCATGCAGACCATAACAATTCATTGCCTAACTTAATCTATAATCACCAGAATGCAAAAAACTCAAGGAATGCACAGAGTAATGTCAACTTTCTGGGTAGAACCTCCAGTATGCATAAGAATAGCCCTGAATCTGCAGCCATTCCCCAGTTATTGTCCACAGCAGATTTTCCCCCATTATTTTCAGATGCCAGTCAGCCTGGACTGGTCAGCATGGGTCACCACGAGGAGGGTGTCTCTGCTGTAAGGCAACCTTATGCGCTAAACAATACCAGTGGCGTTGTGCCACATCCTCCTCAAAATGGTCAACCACAGGCTGGTGATAATGCACGCCCTCCCTTTATCCCAAAATATCCATCGTACCCATTTCCTTTCCCTTATCCAAGGTACACAGATCCTGAGTCCTACCCTAGAGGCCAAATCCCATGCACCTACCCCCCTCATGTGCCCCAGCAGAGTGGAGACACTGCTCAGAGAACAGGACGGTTTCCTCTTGGGTCTGGTCCCCGGCTCTTAATCTCATGCCACAGGGCCAAAACCCAATTTCTCGTAGCTGGCCACAACCTGCCTCAGTGGGGGAGTGTGCTCAGCAACTTATATGTCCCTGGCTGCACAGTTGATGTCACAGCAAGGGTGCCAGAGGCCTAATGGCAACTGGTAATCTATGTAATCTATGTGTCAATTTCTGATTTTATTTTGTTCATGCTATTGTATATGTAATTCAATTATCTGAGAAAGAAACGTTTTGTGGAGAGTATGCTTTCATCTTAGCATACCAAAAATATCTTCTATCTGTACTCTATCTATTATTGCATGTGATTTATTATTGTCATTATTCAGTTATTCAGTGTGTGGTGTGTGTATGTGTAAATGAATGAATGAATGAAATCCTGTTCCCATAAGAATAGGTTTTTCATGTTCATTTCATTGTGTGTGTGCCGTGTGTTATGCTTGTACTCTGGACCTGGGATACCTGGAAATTTGCAATTGCTTTCATTTCACAAGATTTGCTTAAGCTTCCTGGGACCTTTCTTACGTTGTTTTTGTTGTGATATGTTAGCTTTATTTTGCGGTTTTTACCTGCATTAGTACTTGACATCGTTTTTTTTTTTCGTTTTTTTTTTTTTTTTTTTTTTTTTAAAGACCTTTACTGATTTTGAATGACAAGCGTTTTGGTATTATTTAATCCTTGTTGTGTTGCTGTTGTCTTAAAATATAACTATACTTTTTTCGCTTCACTAGAAAATTTCTGTTAGGTGTTATCTTCAATCATCATGTCGCAGAAGCCAACAAATCTCAAGTGGTTAAAAAAAAAAAGGCTTTAAAGTAGGATATCTAATGCTTGCCATCTTTTAAAACAAGATATCAGATGTTCCTTCTATTTTGTCTAATTCAGACGATTGTTTTCATGTTTTTGGTTTTTCTGAAACTAGGTTAACTGATATTGTTTCCGACCATTTAGTTACTATTCCAGGCTATAATCTTATACGTAAAGATGCATCACGTTCAAATAACTAGAAACAGGATTAGTGGCATATATCCATCAATCTGTGAAGTATAAGCAACTTAATGTGTTTGATAGACACTCTGTGGAATGTATATGGATTGAAGTGTGTCTAAAGGGAAATAGACCACTGTTAGTAGGTATATTGTATAGAAACCCTGATGAACGTGTTGATTGGTTCGACCGTTTTGAGTCAATGATAGATAGAAGAAGTATTAGACCATTCCAGTGAAATAATACTACTCGGTGATTTCAACATCGACTTATTAAAACCATACAACACGTGGAAAAAGATTATTGATACATACAACTTAACCCAACTAATAAATTCCCCTACGCGCAAAACATTGAAAACAGAAACATTGATTGACCATATCTATGTTACAAATTCTTCTAATATTGTAGAAACATCTGTACCTATTTTTGGATTAAGTGATCACTTTCCAGTTTGCCTAAACTGGTGTAAGAAAGGCGTGAAAATTCCTAGATCCTACCATAAATATATATTTTACAGAAGTTACAAAAATTTCAATCGAGATCTTTTTTGTTCGATCTAATGAACACAAACTTTTTCAGAGGTATCAGCATAGGTACCCAGATGAAGCTCTGAATACATGGTATAATGCGTTTCTTGCGATATTCAATAAGCATGCTCCATGTAAAACGAAAAGAGTAAAACTCATCGACAAACCTCCATGGTTAAATGAAGAAATTAACGCAGCTAGAAATAACCGTGAATATTTACTTCAGCAAACAGGAAAGGATGAAAACTTCAAGAAACAGCGAAATAAAGTAAACTCAATGAAAAGAGCTGCTGAAAAGAAATACTTTAGCGAAATTAATCGCTTCTAAAATCTAACACTAAATCTATATGGAAAGCAGTAAATCAACTATCAGGAAAAAACAAAGCATCTTCAAACACTCCATCTACAAACCTATCAAGCAACGAATTGAACAATCACTTCTCAACAGTTTCTGATTCGATTGTCAAGGAAGACTACACTCATCAGAATGATTTGCTGTTACTTAAAGATTTTTGTGCGTTGAAAAATGTAAAATCTGTCCTTAAGTTTAAATTCCTAAGTGTGCATGAAGTATACCATGAATTATGCTCCTTAAGTCAGTCTAAATCTCGCGGATTGGATGATTTGGACAATCAAATACTTAAAACGGCAGCACCGATCATTGCAGAACATTTAACCTATATTATAATTTGTGTATTGAAAAATGTCATTTTCCTCAAGCTTTTAAGGATGCCAAGGTAATTCCTCTCTTTAAATCTGGTGACCCAAAT
Organism: Conus betulinus; assembly: GCA_016801955.1. NCBI lineage: Eukaryota > Metazoa > Mollusca > Gastropoda > Neogastropoda > Conidae > Conus > Conus betulinus. The sequence goes on from JADBJO010004852.1 coordinate 4,206, forward strand.
GATGCTTCAAACTACAGGCCCATATCAATTTTATCTGTTCTATCTAAACCATTAGAAAAGCATTTAAAGAAAACGATTCAATCCCACTTTGATGAATATAATTTGTTTCATCCAAACCAAGTGGCTTCAGAAAAAATCATTCTTGTCACACTGCACTCTCAAACCTAGTAGAAACAATGGCACACAAATATTAATAACGACCTTGTTACTGGGGCAGTTTTTGTTGACTTTGCCAAGGCATTTGATACCATTGACCACAATCTCCTTATAAAAAAACTGAAATTGTATTGTTTATCACAAGATGCGATAAATCTTATTTCATCCTTTCTAACCAACAGACAACAATTAGTTTTCCAGGATTGTAAAAAGTCATCTTTTCAACCTCTAAACTATGGTGTCCCCCAAGGGTCAGTCCTAGGACCAGTTTTATTTTCTGTCTATATAAACGATCTTCCGTTAAACGTCTCATCTGACTGTGAACTATTTGCAGATGATTGTACAATGCATAATAAAAACAAAAACACAGACTTAGTGCTTGCAGATATAAAAAAGGACCTTACAAAACTGGAAACATGGAGTAAACTAAATCATATGGCTCTACATCCTAAGAAATCTAAGTTAATGATAATTACTACTAGACAAAAACGCCAAAACTTCAAAACTGACTTAAGCAAAATAAAAATAAACGACAGTGTTATAGAAGAGGTTGACTCTCACAAACTGCTTGGTCTAACAATTGACAACAATCTTTCCTGGTCAGTACACATTTCTGCACTCACGCGTAAACTTTCTAGG
>JADBJO010004852.1:10000-15000 GCA_016801955.1 Conus betulinus
CCCCCCCCCCCCCCCGTCCCCTTCCCCTTCCCCAATCGTCCCCTTCCCCAATCGTCGCCATTCTTTTCCCCCTTTCTCGGTGTGTGCACTCCCTGCAGCGCCCTCGCCTTTTTTTTTTTTCTCGCCTTTCGGTACAAGGACAACTGTGTGGGGGATGTACGGATCATCTTCTGGAAGGGGAGGGGATAAGTGAAATCTAGCCTCATTGCTATAGTCTTCACACACACACACACACACCACACACACACAACTCACACACACACACACACACATACACTCACACACACACACACATACACTCACACACACACACAACACACACACACACACACACACACACACACACACACACACACACGCGCGCGCGCACGCACGCACGCACACAAAGAAATCTACATTATTTTTGTAGCTGTCCTATATCGCATAGGCTTAATGCAGAGAACACACTTGTGGTGTCATTAAATCTACAACTACGTGTGCTCTACGTTGTATTGTATCATATAAATCGTATTTTGCTGTGCTGTATTTGATTGTTTTGTTCTGCATTGTATTGTTCGTACTAATTGTATTGTATTGCATAGTACAAGTTCTATTGCATTGTATCAGCCTTGATCAAGCCCTCAATGCTCGGTCTATAATCAACTTGACTTGATCGTATTGTTTTACACTGCTCTTATTTACAACATGGTTTTCCCTGTGGTCTGCAATGCTTTGTAGTTTTCACAGATGTTTTCATGTGGTTTGCATTGCTCTATAGTTGTAACAATTTTCTATGACATTTGCAAACTGTATAGTTAAAACAAAGTTATTCTGTACACGATTTGCGTCACTCTGTAGTTCTCGGTAATTTGCAGCTCTACAGTTAGGACAGTTTTCTGTGTGATTTTGCATTGCACCATAATTATGACAGTTTTCCGTGTGATTTGCATTGCCCTCTTATTGCAATAGTTTTCTGTGTGATTTTTATTGCCCTATAATCATAAGAGTTTTTCTGTGTGATTTGCGTTGCCCTATGGTTACGACAGTTTTTTGTGTGATTTGCCTTGCCCTATGAATAACCTTTTTTTGTGTGGAAAAAAAATGGATGCTATGAGTGATGTGTCCATCATACCATTGGTCAAACTGGCCTTCTCTCTTTTGATGTTATGTGGCTGAATCTTATGTTATGCAAGACATTATGTAAGAGTACACATACAAACCCAAGGTTTATACTAATTATAGTCTTTGTAGCATGAATTTGTTTAATTGATGGTAATATGTTTGTGGATTTTCTGAAAGACCCGTTTGTCATGAACGTTCTTAGGAAGCGCTTTCGCATTTTCTGGACATCCATTGATGATAGTGCTTCTGAGTGTTGACAGTTCAAGATCACTATCTGTTTTCTTTCTGCTTCAGTTCTTGGAGTTAGTCAGTGGAGAATTGAACTGCATTTGCTGACTGCTCCAGATTGATCTCCTTTCTTGGAATGGGATTTAACCCTCGACAGGCCATCCGTGAGGATCACGTCCTTCCCAGGGCGGTATTTGATGCAGAGGTCATATTGCTGCAGAAGAAGCTCATTTCTTGAAGATGAGGTGAAGTGTTTGCCAGGCTTTTCCCCTGGATATGTTTTGAGTGGTGTATTGTCACTTTTTATTACAAGCTCCTTGCTGAAGACGTGTAATGAAAACATTCACCGCCAAAAACATTTGCAAGCAGGTTGCCTTCAGTGTTGCCATAGCGATGTTCCGTTGCTGTCAAAACTTTGCTGGCAAAGGCTATATAGGTTTGTCGTCCTGTAGTTGTGCAGTTTTCTGACAGTCCAAGTCCTAATTGGACTTAGATGGCAGAGGGTTTGTTCGCATCGAAGTACTAAAGCGACATGTCCTTGCAGACCGCTGACTTGACATAGTCCAAGACTTGTTGTAGTGAGTTGTCTCACTCAAAATGCACTTCCTTTCTGGTCATGGCTCAAAGTGGTGCTGTTCGGTCTGACAGTGTTGGGACGAAGGAAGACAGGTATTGTACGATACCAAAGAACTGTTGCACCTCCGTCACATTCTGTGAAGCTGGCATGCCTTGACTCTCTTCACATGTTTTAAAGGTCAGAGTGAACTCCATGAACAGCATTGACCAGGCCAAAGAATCTGATTTGTGCGGTCTTGATCTTGAACTCCTCTGCACTCAAGACAAGTACACATTTTTCTTTGCAATGCACTTTGCATTGCTGGTTTCCTTTTTTTCTGTTTTGTAACAAAAAAAAAATACAGAGAGTAAGCTGATAAAAAATGATACTTTTTAAATCTTCCTTTCCTTTATTGTGTTATTTCAATGGTAAGAAACTGAAAATAAAACAAAACAGTGAGTTGCCCAACGCTATACTTTATAGAATAAAAGCCGAAACACAGACCAAAAAAAATCAACAAAATGCTTGAATTAGATATCAACGCTGCGTAATTTACAGAAACAGGCCGATATGGTGTATGTTTACGGTATTTGTTCGTATACGAAATTTCAACGACTAATAGGAAAGTGGCATGGATATACGTGTTTCTTTCTTTTCTTTTTTTTTTTTGTTTTGTTTTGTTTTGTTTATTTTTTTGTTTTTTGTTCTTGTTTTCTATCCCCCAGAGTTAAGCAAATATCGAAGTGAATTATACGTTTGCTTTCAATGATTGTAAAACAAAAGTTCTCATTAACGGTCACAGGCAGTTGTTAGCGATAACATGAGTCTCTTAGCAATCAGAGTTGTTGTTTACCAGTTTTTGCTAACAGTCCTAAATAGTTAACAGCCAAATCCTGTTAACTGTTGATTTTGTTGTTTTTTATTAGCTCAAAGTTGTTTCACACACACACACACACACACACACACACACACAACACACACACACACACACACACACAGACACACACACACACACACACACACACACAACACACACGCACACACACACACACACACTGTTGAAAACCGTCACGTGTTGAATCGCATGCTAGAATATGCGACTTTCACTGGGTCCCTGGCAAACTGGAACATTCTGATTGGATCCAGCTCATCCTCTGCTCTCTTTCTTCGTCAACCATCCCCCCCCTCCCCCCCCCCCCCCCCCCCCCTTCCCCCATCAGCTCCTCTTATCCCCGCTCCTCTCCCTCCTAACACCTGCTCCCTCTCCTCTCCTCTGCTCTTACCATCATTCACATTTGCTCGTCCCGTGGCTAGTCTGTTCATTTTACGTGCAGATCCAGACAGCCAAAGACCAGTCGGAGTATCACTGGAAGCTGTGGGGTTATGACAAACCCAATTTTGAATTCCGCGTCCTCAATGTCGACCATCTGGACGAAACGATTTTCCGCGCCGACGATTTTGACATCATTGTGTAAGTCTGAGAGGTAAATGGAAAGAAAGCAAACTAGAGTGAAATGATGTGGGGTGGGTAAATATGTAAAGGAAGGAGAATAAAGGTGTCATCGTTCAGCATGAGCAAGTGAATTTTTTTTTGGAGGTGTGATTTTCAAATTCATGAAATGGAAAAAAAGAAGGGGCTTATCCCAAGACGTGATAAGGAAAAGAAGGAGAAGAGTTCACGTTTGAGTGATCTATGACATTTGGAGGAAAGAAGTTGGAAGATTTGCTGTTTGACTTGTATAGGATATTCTATGGAAAGCAAACAAGAAAATGAATCTTCCAGGTGCTAATCTGAACAGTGAAAGATTCCTACAAGGTATTTATGGGAATTAGAAAGAGCTCATTTTCAGAGCCTACGATTTTATTTGAAGCGAAGAGTGTGTTTTGGGGTGGGGGGTGGGGAGAGGGGGTGTGTGTGGAGAGGGTGAGTGCGTGCGTATATGATTGTGTGTGTGTGTGTGTGTGGTGTGTGTGTGTAGGTCAAGCGGAGTGTTGTGCTTGTTACCTAATCAGGAACGGGCATTCAGAGCGACGTACACATTGCTGAAGGTAAATATTACTCACAGGTCTTGTATGCAGCTATCTTTCCTTTTCCTTCCTTTTTTTCTTAGTTCCGAACATATTATTTATTCTCCAGTTTGATTTACATGTGTAGCAAAGTACATCTCTGTTGAAACCTGTTTGCGAGAGCGCGCGTTTCTCTCTCTCTCTCTCTCTCTCTCTCTCTCTCTCTCTCCATCTCTCCTCTCTCTCTCTCTCTCTGCGTGTTGTGTGTATGTGTGTGTGCTGTGCTCTGTGTGTGTGTGTGTGTGTGTATGTGTGTGTGTGTGTGTGTGTGTGTGTGTGTGTGTGTGTGTGTAATTTTAACTTTGCTGTTAGGTTTAAAGTGAGGTGACTGCAGGAGGAACGTGACAAAAGTAAGGAATTTAATAAAGTAAATCATCCAGTTAACAGGGACAACAAATTACAAGACATAACACGACGCGTTTCGACGTATTAGATCTTCTTCAGGCAAGATAAACAACATTCAGGACAATGAAAACGAAGAACGAGCAATCACTTCTGAAATTGAGCGCAAGGCCGACAATTGAATGCGCCCAATTTTAAAAGATGGGTGAGCAATTGCTCGTTCTCTGTTTTCATTGTCGTGAATGTAGTTTGTTTGTCCCTGTTGTCTGCTGGAATGATTACAATTTCTCTTCAAGACAGGTTTTAATTTTCGCCTGCAGTCACCTCGCTTTGAAACTAACTGGAAAGAACACAATGACGTACGCCTGTGGATGAGTTTTGGTGTAGAAAATTAATGGCTTCTTGAGCTGATGACCTGTTTCCATCTATGTGTTTGCAAACGCATGGAGAGAGAGAGAGAGAGAGAGAGAGAGAGAGAGAGAGAGAGAGAGAGAGAGAGAGAGAGAGAGAGAGCGAGCGAAGGGTTCGACGGATAGCATACTTAAAGATACGACAATTCTTAGGAAAGAAGTTAGTAATACGCCCACAGTATCTACATTAGCTGAGAACGCTTCTCTGACTGTATGTTCAACCTACAAGAATCCTAATTGTATTTGTTGGCGTCTTGCATATTTGGTTGTTGTTTGTTTCTGCGTGTTCTCCAATC
>JADBJO010004852.1:17500-27500 GCA_016801955.1 Conus betulinus
ACAAACTGTGCAAAACCCAAACAGCAGACTAGATTTCAAATCTGTGCCAACTCCCCATCTCATCTCCCCTTTCCTTATCACCTTGATGTCGCGAGTCGCATCGAAAAAAAAATTTTTACGTCACTCAGTGAGCCAAGGGTCTTTGTCCTCCCTCCACGTCCCTTTCCTTCTCAACCCTCCCTCACTCCCAAACCTGGCGACATGACACAGCGAAAAATTCTACCCACTAGCATCGCAACCGCGTAGCCTGTCTCATCACCCCCCCTCCCCCCTCACCAAGAGCAAAGGAATGGGAACTGCATCTAGCAAAACCCCATCCATCTCTTCCCCCCCCCCCCCCCTCACTCTCTTTTTAATATTCACCCACCTTTTCGCAGACCGTCACGCACTACGCGCGCAGCTGGTCGATGACACCATTGTGTCGGACAAGCGCTTTGCTCATTAGCATTTGTTCTAAAGACGTGTGCATAAGATGTCGGTCATTGATCTCAGCGCCAAGGCACCATTGAAGTTCAAACGTTTTCCGAGGTGAATGATGGTAGGAATAGATCCCTTCCCGTCTGACTCTCAGTGGTGTTTTTTTTTTATTTTTATTTATTTATTTATTTTTATTATTATTATTTTTTGACGGGAGAACAAAATGGCGGATAGAGTTTAGAAGTCAACAGATTTGTCTCCAGTTATAATTTTGGAAGAATAGTGAATATCACTTGACATACAAGATCTCGCTGCATGAGAAGCAAGGTGAATGCCACTACAGTCAGAGAACCAACAAAACAGGTCAACAAAAGAGTGGACAAGAAAATCTTAAGGATGTGCTGAAACGTGCGTGTCAGGGTCGGAAAAACGATCAAGAGAAGGATGGCAATGAAAAAATAGACGATCAGGGTGCTCTGACGGACAATACAAACGTGAGTTCACTCAAAAACTTAACAACAGTCATCGAAAAACTCTGTAAAAAGATTGATACATTTAGCAGAAACTGTCAGATGCCAGAGTGATATGATAGGAAACTTGAGAGAGGCGGGTTTCGAAACTCCGTGTCGACAACGGTAGCAACCAAGCAGCCCTTCCCTCCAGAGGTACTTACGCTGATGCTTTGAAATCGTCTCCGGTGGGGGTCAGCTGATCCAGGGGCACCGAAGGCCTTGGATTTGGCCCAGAATGTAAACAGGAGCAAAACAAAAAATTGAAAAGAACTCTTCAAAGATCAGAAATGACATCAGTTCAGCTGACTGCAAATCTCCTCGTCATGACGTCTAGACGTTGCATTCAGAACAGCTTCCAAAAGTTCTCTTTCTCCATGACTCTACAATGTCCAGGATTGATGTTCAGCATTTGGGAGATTCATATGGCCTTCGCATCTCATATAAGAATTTATCCAAAATTTCAGAGTGTAAAGAACAGTTTCAAAATGTTGCTGCAGATGACCATTACGACTGCGTCGTTCTTCACTCTGGTATCAATGACATCAAAGGTACAGATCCAGGAGTGGTTTTGAAAGAACTGATCTGTATTGTTCAACAGATCAAAAATCAATTTCCAAGGACCAAAGTTGTGGCAAATAGGAAAATCCTTTCCGACGAGGGCATGGGGACGAGAGGCACGAGACAAACCCTTCAAGTGGTACCATGATCAGAACGAGTTCCCTGTCGACTACCAGTACTACAGACCTCATGCTCTCTGGCAGCTCCATCAGCATCAGTGGAACTTACACAGATTCTAAAACCGTTTTGGTGACAATATTATGTTAGAACATTTGAGTTACTTTACAACATGAAGCCAGAGGAGGACAATCTTTCTATATTCCAGTGGAACTGTAGATCTATGTTAAAAAAAAGTTCAGTTTGAATACCACATTTCTTCAAGTTATTATGACATTACAGTCTTTAAACATTGAGCCAAACAAACTTCCAAAACTCAGAAACTTTTACTATCCCACCCCTATACAGTTGTAAAAAATCTACTAACAAGGTTTAACTGCTATTTGCATCTGAACTGGCTTAAATTACTCTCCGTATAATGCATTAGGACTCAGGAGACAAGGGTTGAAGCAATCAAGCCCCAGCTGAAGACAGGCAGAAAATGGAAAGTCCAAGAGGCGATGGATTCTGCAAAAGAAAGTCTCAAGATCAGAGAAATAACAGGACACACACAGACCAACAGACAAGGACTGGGGGTGACCAAAACTGAATGGTGGTCAAAGGCCAAAGGAAAAGCCAAAAGAGACATGATGATTCAGGAGATGAGAAAAGAAGAAGACCAACAAAGACTCCAAAAAGCAGTCCAGCAGAGCCAGCAAGGGCAATGGACAACATGGGAGAATGCACTCCAAAGAAGTCTCACTTGGAATGACATTTGGCACATGGCCCCTCTCAGGATCAGCTTCATTCTCAGATCTGCATATGATCTTCTGCCTTCAAATGCAAACCTGGTGAAGTGGGGGGAAACAGATGATACTTCATGCCCCTTTGCCATGAAAAACAAACAGTGGAGCATGTCCTAAGCTCATGTAAAGTAGCCCTGGCTCAAGGAAGGTACACATGGAGGCACAACCAAGTGCTCAAAGAGATTGTACAAGTAGTCTGGGCTAGTACCAACACCACAAAAGGGAAAATCAGGACTCCAAAAGCACCCGCAACATTCTTCACGGCAGGAGGCAGCGAATCATGGCCAAGAACAACAGTGCCACTCGGAACATGCAGGCAGAGTCTGCTGGATGGGGCAGATGACTGGGAGTGCACAGCAGACCACCCAGAGATTATCAACAAGAGTGGCGTGAGACCAGACATAGTATTACACTCTCAGTCAACCAAGCAGCTGATCATGATCGAGCTCACGGTGCCATATGAGAACAGAATGGAGGCAGCTCAGATCTACAAGACTGAAAAATATGCTGATCTGGCAAACAGCCTGAGGAGAGAAGGCTATCAGGTCAAAGTCCTCACTGCAGAAATTGGAGCTAGGGGGTTTGTGGGAACGTCTGCATACAGCCTCATGAAACAGCTCTCAGTTGCAGGGAGGGAAAAAACCAAAGCCCTGAAAGCAATGGCAGAAGCGGCAGAGAGGTGTTCAAGTTGGATCTGGTCAAGGAGGAACAAAAGTGAACTTCATAAGGCTTAAATTTCCTACAAATATCAGGTGTCCCTGTGGCTCAGTGGTTAGTGCGTGAGTCATTAAGTGGAAATGAGCATGTCCAGAAGGGCATGGGTTCGAATCCAGTCATGGCTCATCCCAAATGGGAAAAAAAAAAAAAGGGGCAGCAGAGGGACATCCGGAGTCATGAACCGGGTGTGGCCCAACCCCCCTAGAGTGTCAGGAGATAAGGGCCGAAACACTCGCTTGAAGGGGCTTCTCTTCTGAGGACTCTCTGCTGCCACGCTCGACACGAGTTTCTTTCTACTCTACATTAGATATCCCCAATAATACCAAAGAGCTTTTTTTCTACTGCTGCATTTATTAAGATTAATAAGGAAACCAGTGTTATTGTAATCTCTGTATATTATCCAAACGGCCAAACTGCTGAAAGTTCAGATTGGATAAAACATCTTTCCTTGACTAACAAAAAAAAGTTATTGTCTTAGGAGACTTCAATGCGCATGCTCTGTTTTGGGAAACCTGGTTGTTCTCAAACAACTTGTAATTGTCTAGTTGAAAATATAGTGGATTCTGGCTTAGTTCTGTTAAATGATGGCAGCTTTATCAGAGTACTGGATGTGTCTACTCATAGACCCTTTGCTATTGATTTGACTTTGGCATAACCAGATTTAGCAGTTAATGTATGCTGGCTAACAGGTGAAGACACATTGGGGAGTGATCATTTTCCAATTATTTTACAGTTGAATGAAAAGGTTATTGGTGAAGATAAGGATATTGACGATATAATTCCAAGATTTTCTTACAACAAAGCTGATTGGGTTGCCTATCAGTCCTCGTTGTTAATAATGGATCACAACAGTATAGAGCATGATAATAGTGATATGTTTTATGACAATCTGAGCCACACTACTTTATTAGCAGCTGGAAATCGAGTCTTAAGTGTAGTAATAATGTAAAAGAAAATAAATACTCTGGTAAATGGATGGTGGAATGAAGAATTTTTGCAGAAGCAGTGTCTCTGAAGAAACAGCTTATAAAATATGGCTAAGGGACCGAGGAGATTAAAATTTCATCGAAATTAAACGTGCTAAAAATAACTCCAACAGGGGTGATTGCCAAAGCCAAATGGGTATACTTTTCTGGTTTTTGTTTATTGGAAACCTTGGATTCAAGAGATACACATAAGGTGTGGAAAAAAGTCAAAGAAATGAAGAATAGATTTAAATCTGCCATCAATTCCCATTAAACTGGAAAACAATGTTGTACCAACATCCATGGACAAAGCAGAGGCGTGTGTAAAGGTATTCTCAGAAAATAGTTTGTTGTCTAATCTAAGTTCAGACATCCAGTCTTACAGAGAAAAAGAAGAGAAACAATCCATATATGAAGATCCTGATCCAGACCAGCAACACTATTTGAATTCTCCTATCTCTTGTGAAGAATTCTGTGAAACTCTGGAATCCTTCTCTTCCAACAAAATGCCCATTGGTTTTGATGGTATCTCATACCAGTTGTTAACCCACTTGCCCGAGACCTGGAAGGTGTTACTTCCCTCATTTTACCAAAAATGTTGGCAAAATGAAACTCTGCCAAGCATCTGGAAGAGGGCAGTTGTGATACCTATACCTAAAAAAGGTAAACCTAGGTCTTCGTTCGAAAGTTATAGACCAATAGCTCTAACCTCGCATGCTGGGAAATTGTTGGGATAAGTGATTGCTCGTTCATTTTCGTTGTCCTGAGTGTTTTGAATCTTGCCTGAAGAAGACCTAAGCGGTCGAAACGCGTCGTATTTTGTCTTGTGAATCGTTTGTCTACTTTTTTTTTTTTTTTTTTTTTTTGGGGGGGGGGGGGGGGGGAGGTGGGGGGGAGGGTGCACTATTAATTACATTTAAAATATGCTTAGATCCACGCGTGCAGTCGTCTCACTTTGCAACTAGAGCTAACAGAAAAGGTATCATCGATTTTGATAGACGAACTGAAATCAAAGAAGAATACAATGAAGCAAACAAACAAACCATCGCTGATGTGTCTTTAAAGGACTTTCAATTCCATCCCGCCCCTCGCATTCGTTGTTTTATTTGTCATTCCCCCCCCCCCCCCCCCCCCTCCCCACTCCTGCCTCCGCACACCACCCCCTCCCATTCTTTCTGTGCTCCCTCGTTTCCCTTCTGTCCAGCCTTACTCGTCATCTTCCTTATCTCCATCCTCCCCCCACCTCTACCCCCCCCCCCCCCTCCCCCCCCCCCAGTCCTACCTCGACACACTGTACCAGTGACAGTTATTGTCCTTGAATACGTCATGGGTCTCGTCACACGTGTTTCTCTTGAACCAGCTTCGAATCCTCGTATTCTGGTCGCATTAAGCAATGCAGCTGTCTCGTACAAAAGTGATGCATTCTTAATTTGTGTAGTATGCTTATTAGACACCATAACGTACTTGTGAATTTTAGATGAAAACTGGGATTGGGTTAGGGAGCAAAAACAGACACACAATGTACTTTGCTCTAGGTATGTGTGTGTGTGTGTGTGTGTGTGTGTGTGTGTGTGTGTGTGGTGTGTGTGTGTGTGTGTGTGTGTGTGTAGCCTACACGTTAACATTGTTGCGTTCTTAAACTCCCTGTATTCCCCACACTTGTGTGATCACAGAGCTCGGACGGTACACGTGTGCCGGTGGCGGCTGTTCAAGCTGGATCCTTCTCGTGCCAAATGGGCCCACAACGGGCCTGCACTCGTCACCTACAATGGCGGCATCACTGATTACCCGGATTCTTTCCCTTGGGACGTGGATCTCACCTTCAAGGTGAACTCTGTGTGTGTGTGTGTGCGTGTGCGTGTGCGTGCGTGCGTGCGTGCGTGTGTGTGTGTGTGTGTGTGTGTGTGTGTGTGTGTGTGTGTGTGTGTGTGGTTTATTTAATGTCTTTTCATCGTCATATGATATTAGACACTTGTTAAAAGGTAAAAGAAAACAACAACAAAAAAAAACAAAAAACAAAAAAACAATAAAACAAAACAAAACAAAACAAAACAAAACAAAAACCGACAAACGTTCACTCTCAACTTATCTAGTACTTGCAAAGTCACATCTGATATGTGCATATTTACATAAGTGAAATACCCTAGTGGAACACAAAATTGTGATCTTTACAAACATTTTGCTACTTGTGACTGCGAAATAACCATGGCAATTTCAGCAACACATGAACCATATAAGACAGTATTGACATTATCAAAGTTATTCCTCTCAATACCTTTCTCCTGATTTTTTTTTTTAAATCAATGGGATTTTTAAAAAATAAATAAATTTTCAGCGTTTCTATTTGCTCCTTCTTTTGCAAGACTGTCTGCTATTTTATTCTACTTTATACTACAGTGAGATGGAACCTAACAAAAATCGATTCTTATACCTAGAGTTATGAAACAATGCAGTTACTGTTTTATTTCAAAAAGCAAATCTTTTTCTAACATTGCAGTCCCAACGCTCTAGTGATTGTAAAACAGATTAGGAATAGCACAGTAAGATTTTATCTAAAGTAATTGGTGTATCATGTGTGTACATCAAAGCCTTCAGTATTGCATATAATTCTGAGTATACATTGAAAACCCCTTTTCTAAATGATATGATGTCCTGACATTTAAAGTTGGTATGATAAAGCCAGAACCCACTGACAGCGGATTCCATTACAGACCCATCTGTAAACACTTTTAAATGATTTGGATAGCTGTTTTCTAATTGTTCACGAACTTCAGTTGTTAAAATATTTACATAATCACTTTTCTTTAACATAGTGTATTAGTAATCAAAAGAAGCATTTAGGTGCTCCCAAGGAGGCATTGGAGGTACCGCAGAAAATTTTGGTATAGCAGTGATGTCAATATTACAATGTGACATAAAGTCAGATGTGTAGTTTGTAATTGGTTGGATATATGATATGTTTTTTTAGAACTCTTAGGATATTCTTGACTGCAATCCATCAGTATTTCTTCGGTAACTGAATTTCCAACAGAAAGACTTCTGACAATATACTTGGACACATCCAATATTCGTTTCTCATTTATTACCGGCATTTCAACACGGTTTTGCCCGGTCCATAGCCCCCATCATTGTACCCCCCCCCCCCCCCCTTCCCTCCCATCCTTCCTCCCCTTCTGTGTCTGCCTACAACCATCAGCTACGCTGCCAAAGACTGAAAGGGTGATCAGGAGGGACAGTGAGGGATTGTGTAGGGTTACGGTTAGAGTTTGAGGTTTTCTAAGGTTACTTGGCATTAGGGAATGGCGTTAAATAATGTTATCGTCTTGACAGGAGAATGTGCATTCGTTTTGAATGAGCCTTGTGGCGCTCCGTAGGAAAGTGTCTGCCTCAGTGAAAGAAAAAATTTCGCACTAAATTTGTTTCATAGTTCTTAAGTTTTGTTTCATTCTGTTTCTTTTTATTTTATTTTATGTGATCAGAATGAGGATAATGATAATCACGAAACAGAAGTTGCGGTTATTTATTTATTTATTCAACTTATTGATTTATCTTCTGGATTTTGATTGTTATTCCTCCCCTCCCCCTTGTCCCCCCCCCCTCCCCCCCCCCCCCCCCCCCCACCACCACCCACTATCCTCCTTTTCACATTTCTGTACCCTCTTTTTCTACTTCTGGTCAGCCCAAGAATCCTAGCTCTCACCTTACTTCCCATCGACACTAGACACATCTTAGTCATACTCTCTCGTGTCAGCAAGTTTTTTTTTTTTTTTTTTTTTTTTTTTTCCGTCCCAACCTCTGCGCCACCTCAGAGGCAGTGCACCCACGCCGCTCATTCCGACACCCCGTCCATAGCCACAGGCCTGTCGGCCCCGCCGCAGCCCCGGCACCGGCAATCCAGAGGAAACAGTCAATGTCAAGCCGTCAAGAGGCAACCCACCGGAGGAGACACTGCACCACTGCCGAGTCACTTCGGTGGTGTTCAGTGGCGCCTGTTCTGATCTGACATACGCAGGACACCACCTACTAAGCCCCCTACTGACGACAATAATTGCTTAGTCGCGGAGCCGGCGTGAGTGAGCTCTCCCCACCGGAGGGCGCCACCCACGTCCGTCCAACGACAGCCCCCATGGACTCGCCGATGCCGGTGACCCCGACGGAACCAAACCAGGCCACAGACGTGGAGAGGACATAGAAATTGAGGTCACCATGAGAGCAGGGCATGAAGGGCCACAGAATTTGAGACTTTTTTTTTCATGCTGATCGATGGCAATGAGGATGATTAAAATGATGCTACGGATTTCCATTTCGGTCTGAGACTACATGACAGGGCTGTACTCTACGCTTCCTTTCATAATATATCCTGGCATCAACCAGGCCCGAGAGATACAGGCACCTGCAGCGTTGGTCAAGAAATTTGAGCAACACTCTCAGAAACGCATCCATTAAGTGGATGAAACTCGACTGTGTGGTCCCAGTCTTCCCAACTGAGTCCGCAACAACTCAACTCTGGGGTAGGAGCCGGTCGGGGCAGAAAAACCCACATGACTTCTGATAGGATTCGAACCCACGACCTCCCAACCGGGAGTTCGCGACGCTACCCACTTCGCCACGGCGGCTGGTGTGTCAGCAAGTTCTTCTGTATTTCTTTTACCCTCTTTTTTCAGGCTGGCTGAGAAGACCGAAAGGTAGAAACACGTTGTGCCTGTTTATACCTCGGTTGTCCCATTCGTTTCACACTTTAGTAACTCTCTTTAATCACCGCCTGCAGTCACTCTACTATTGCTGTCTTACTTCTATCACCGCCTGCAGTCACTCTACTATTGCTCTCTTCAATCACCACCTGCAGTCGCTCTGCTATTGCTGTCTTACTTCAGTCACCGCCTACAGTCACTCTACTATTGCTTTCTTTAATCACCGCCTGCAGTCACTCTGCTATTGCTGTCTTACTTCAATCACCGCCTACAGTCACTCTACTATTGCTCTCTTACTTCAGTCTCCGCCTGCAGTCACTCTACTATTGCTTTCTTTAATCACCGCCTGCAGTCACTCTGCTATTGTTGTCTTACTTCAAATCACCGCCTGCAAACGCTCTACTATTGCTGTCTTACTTCTATCACCGCCTGCAGTCACTCTACTATTGCTCTCTTACTTCAGTCTCCGCCTGCAGTCACTCTACTGTTGCTGTCTCAATCTCCGCCTGCAGACACTCTACTATTGCTCTCTTCAATCTCCGCCTGCAGTCACTCTACTATTGCTATCTTACTTCAGTCTCCGCCTGCAGTCACTCTACTGTTGCTGTCTTCAATCTCCGCCTGCAGACACTCTACTATTGCTCTCTTCAATCTCCGCCTGCAGTCACTCTACTACTGCTTTCTTCAATCTCCGCCTGCAGTCACTCTACTATTGCTGTCTTACTTCAGTCACCGCATTGCAGCTACTCTAAAATTTATACAGATGTGCATGACCCTTGATAACGTGTCATTTTCTTTTATGGTGGCTGTAATAATGATTTTTTCCCCCCATTTTTTAATCTCTGTTGTTTATAATCTGAAGAAGACGTTTTGTTGGAAATGTACTAGTCTCTTCTGTATAATTTACTTAAATAGCCGGTACATGCGCTGTGTGCTGTTTTGGATATGTCTTTTGACTTGGTTTTTGGTAACGCTGTATGGTCTGTGTCAGTCACCGTCAGAACCAAAATGCAAACTGATACAGGTGCGTTGACTATCCTTTAAGGGAAGTCATGCAAACTCATACAGGAGTCCGTCTGTTTCTTCACTAAGGGTGCGAAAGCTAGTTCAGGTATAAGCCCCTTCGGAGAAAGAGTGCAATATAAGACAAGAGCGTGTTTATTTCTTCTTTAGGGACGTTTATCAAGTTATGTGCATGTCTCTCCCTTCATGTTGAGCATGCGAACGAATGATGATTT
>JADBJO010004852.1:35000-41687 GCA_016801955.1 Conus betulinus
CATTATTTTGTTGTTGTTGTTTCCTTTTGTTTTGACCATCCATCATGTCAATATTACATATATGAATAGTCTGCGTCATGGAGGCTTTTGTACTAAACCATGTTTTATTTGCACACAGACCAAAAGTTATTTGCCTGAACCTTGTAGTACAGATTCTTTGCCATCTATTCGTAACAACTGAAATATATCTCTCTGTTTTGAATCATAATGTTAACGAAAAGAACCTGCTATGTTTATCATTATTTTCCATTTTCCCCCACGTCAGTTTTTTTTTTTTTTTTTTTTTTTTTTTTTTTTTTTTTTTATTAAGCTATTAATCCATCTTTATATTCAATGATAAAGCTATATTGGCAATCTACTCCCTTGCACATCTAACAATTCCAGTTCTATGTCCTGTTAAAGTTTTTTTTTTTTTTTATGGGGGGGAGGGGGTGGTTGTTGAAATGCCCAGTTCTGTTTACCATCCACATCTTCCATCAACAGCATTTCGTATGCTTGTCCACACAATCTCGAAATTGGTAACTTGGTTATCTTTTATCCAATATTTAAAACATTTTATAAATTACTTTATGCATAATGGATACCTGCCTGATCTACCATACAAAACGGCATTTGACGAATGCAATGGCATATCAGTGACACGCTTTATGGAAAATGTGTTTACTTTTTCCATGTAGTTAATAACCCCAAACTTCCATTCCAAAGATTAAAACCAATTTATTTGAGTGTCAGAAAGTTTTTTTTTTTAAAAAAAACGACTTGATTCATCAGTGCCTAACTTGTACAAACATTGGAGAATTTCCATCACGCCATTTTTCTTTTTCTTTTTTTTCTCTCCTTGATTCAGCCAATGCAAAGATGAAACTCAGCCTTGTGTCGAATGATTTACCAAGATATTTCATAGCAATTAAGTTATGATAGTTTTTCCTACTTCCATATAACACTTTTTCATGTGCTGAAAGGCAACCGGACCTCCTTTGCCAAAAATCGTGACCCTGGTATTTTCCAGTGTTAACTGCAGCTTATATGCTTCCTGTTTCAGTACACTTAACTGATTTTGAAGTCCAATGGGAGTGTCTGACAAAAGAATGACGTCATCTGCAAGCAACATCAGGAACAAGAATACCCTGTCTTCCTTTTTTCGACACTTCGATGGCAAGTTTGTTTATCACACACACACACACACACACACACACACACACACACACACACACACATATATATATATATATATATATATATATATATGCATAATGGATACCAGCCTGATCTACCATACAAAACGGCATTTGACGAATGAAATGGCATATCAGTGAAAACGCTTTATGGAAAATGTTTATATATATATATATATATATATATATATATATATATATATATGTATGTATGTATATATATATATATATATATATATATATTATATATATATATATATACAGGCTTAGGGGACAGCCATGTTTGACGCCTCTTTGGACACTCGAAAAAATCCGTATAGATGTATTTGTCTTGCGTACATACCAGCACAGAATCATGGACACTTCTAATGGCCAAACATAGCTTTCCATTTACACCCCAAAAACGTTCAACAGAATATTCCTATTCACACAATCAAAGTTTTGTTTTTTACAAGCAGCAAAAACCACATACATTAAAAAAAAAAATAACATTAAAGGTATTTCTGACCTAATGGATGCAAAGTGCTATTTAGTTCCACATGTGTTCAAATAAGGTGATTTAGGCGTTCACCTACATATTCATCTTTGTGTATTAAAGATCAATCAGTCAATCAATTAATCAATTGAATAACCAATCAGTCTTTCTCTGTACATGTGTTGTGTGTCCTCTCTTTTGTCTGTCTTTCCGTGTCTGTTTCTTTGCCACGGATGATCCTGATTTCGAGTCATCTCATTTATTTCTGACCATGACCATGTTCAATAATGCACTCACAGATACAAAATTATCCAGCACGCAGAGAGAGAGAGAGAGAGAGAGAGAGAGAGAGAGAGAGAGAGAGAGAGAGACTGGCCTTTGCCTCTTTTAAAGGGTAGACCTGTATGATAAGAAATTAAAATTGAAACCAGAATGCCACATTGCAGACTGTATCAATATGTACAACATATTATTTGTCGGTTGGTTTTGGTTTTGGTTTTCATGACATAACTACTTCTCAAAATTAAAATCCTTTATAGAAAAATCATGAGAAATTTCGAAGAGCTTTAGTGGAAATTGACGACATTAATAATCATATTTTGAATGGAGAAGAGAATGAGAACTGTGCGAACATTTGAGGGAAAAGTTGAATCCTGCTTTCTTGCCATTTTTTTTTTGCTCACACACACAACACACACACACACCACACACACACACACACACACAACACACACACACACAAACACAACACACACACACACACACACACACAAACACCAAACAAACAAACAAACACACACACACACACACACACACACACACACACACACACACACACACACACACACAGAATTCCTGTGATCGAGAAATTCCTAGATCTGTCATAATGGATAACTGATTTCGACATGCTATGTCCAGAAACGTGCCGCTATGTAGCTTATTTTCAAGCATCTGTCCATATGAAGCTTTAAAGGATTTCAAAATCACGTGACTGACAAGATTGAAGTGTTCATTTTTTTTTTTTTTTTTCTGAATGTGAACAAACAAATAAGCTAGCCTTAGTCAACTAATCTTTGGCGAAAAATATCAACCCAGTCAGTAACCATTACGTGTTTTAACTCAACGAAACCTAATTCGTCGTATTCAAACGAGGGATTTTTTTTAGTCATCCAGAGAGAGAGAGTGGAAGAGAGAGAGAGAGAGAGAGAGAGAGAGAGAGAGAAGAGAGAGAGGGGGGGGGGGGGGGGGAGGGGGGGGGGCGAGGAGATAGGGAGAGTGAGTAGGTAATAAGGGTGGTGGATGGTGTAAACAACGGACTAATTACAGGGAAAACGGATGGGATGAGAATTAGAAATGGACGAAAAGCCTTTTTTTTTAGATGAAACTAACACCCGACTTGCGATGAACCGACAACGGAGCTTGTTTCCAATGTCCGCAAGTTAAGACTTCGGCCCCCAGAGAATAATGCGGATGATCCGGCGATTTACTTAACCGTGTTGTAAATTGGTTCTGGAAGTTTCCCTTCTGCTTTCAACTTGTCCGTAAACCTGGAAAGGGTGTCTGCGCCTGCACACACACACACACACACACACACACCACACACACACACACACGCACACGCACGTTCATGTTATGCGCACAAAACAATCCGCCTTTTAAGTAGTATGTCATGTTTCAAACAGAAGATAAAATCAGCGATAAAGGTGCACAATAAATCATATTCCTCACACACACACACACACACACACACACACACACACACACACACACACACCACACACACACACACACACACACACACACACACACACTTTTTAAAAAACGGGCAGGTCTCATTCTTTCAAAAAAACACACAAACTCCAAGGAAATGCCTTCCACATGCTGTGAATGTTAAAAGTGCACCAAATTCCAATTGTTTTTAAACACAAACCTCTGACTTCATCGGAACATCAATTCTGTCCGCTTTGTATATTGATTTTGTACACATACCATTCCAGGTGGAAGGAGAAAAGCATGTTGATGAACATGTTTTGAAAGGATAATGTAGACCCTGGGAAACACTGGGCACATACCCCCCCCCCCCCCCCCCCCCCCCCCCCCCGTGCTGTATCAGTCAGGAACACAGACCATGACTGACCTTGCAACAACAACAACAACAACAACAACAGCAACAACAATAGCATAGAATTCTGCCCATGTTCTATAAGACAAGAGAGGTTTGTGTCCTACCCGGCGGGTGACGGGGTGTCCAGAGGCAGGCTTGAAGGAGAAACAGTCTGACAGGTAGATGGAGGAGAGGAGGGTGGCCAGCTCCTCGTCCACCTCTACCCCCTCCCCTTTCTGAAAGCACAAGGACACACACCTGTAATAGTTTATATTCCCTCTCTTTAAAGACACACACACCCACACACACACACACACACACACACACACACACACACACACACCACCTCTTGCACTTTGTAGTCGCTATCAGAGGAGATCAACGTCTAGTTTGAACAAGTTTGCCAACCCTTTTACACACACACACACACACACACACACACACACGCGCGCGCGCGCGACACATACACACATGGGCATAACCTTGGAGCATTCACTCTTAAATGCATATGGAAGCACAAGCGCATAGGCGCACCGCATATATGCGCATACTCACAGAGACTCACGAGAGAGAGAGAGAGAGATGAGAGAGAGAGAGAGAGAGAGAGAGAGAGAGAGAGAATTGTACGCGAGCATACTTCGTATTATAGTTATTTCCATTTCACTTCGTTTCAAATATCACAGTCCCCACCTACTTTGTTTGAATACGATCTCGATACGCCTCTCCACGTTCATTAAACAAAAAAAAAAAAAAAAAAAAAAAAAAAAAAAAATGGAAATAATGATTTCACACACACACACACACACACACACACACACACACACACACACACACGCACACACACACACACAACACACACACGCGCGCAAGCACGCGCACGCACGCACACATATACACGCACACAAACGCGCGCGCGCGCGCAAGCACACACGCACACACGCACACACACACACACACACACACACACACACACACAACACACACACACACCCGCACGCACACACACACACACACACACACACACACACACACACACACGTGCACGGTTTTCACCTTAAAGATGAGATCCGCATCCCAAGGGAAAGCATCGGGGTAATCAGTAATGCCGCCATTGAAGGTGACGAGTGCTGGCCCTTTCTTAGCCCCTTCGGCGCGAGAAGGATCCAGTTTGAACATCCTCCACCCGGCTGTCGTGAACCGTCCGTGCTCTGTGAACACACACAGGTGCAAGGAAGAGAGTGAATTCTAGAACTTACTCATGTGAACGTATAGGCTATCTACTCTCACTTCATACACGGAGGCTTAGTAGGTCGTGTCCTGCTTATGTTGGATCAGAACAGGCGCCACTGAACGACCCCCGAACACACCGAAGTGACCTGGCAGCCGTGCAGTGTCCTTCTCCGGTGGGTTGCCTCTTGACGACTTGACATTGACTGCTCCCTGTGGATTGCCGGTGCCGGGGCTGCGGCGGGCCGGCCGGGCTGTGGCTGTGGACGGGAGGGGGTGGGGTGGGGGGTGGAATGAGCGGCATGGATGCACTGCCACTGAGGTGGTACAGAAGATGGAGCAGTGAAAGAAAGAAGAAAGAAAACAAGAGAAGAAGAAGAAGAAGAAGAAGAAGAAGAAGAAGAAGAAGAAAGAAGAAACAGGAAGAAAAAAGAAAAACTCTTTACCACCCATTTCAACAAAAAATAGGTAAAACATTTGATAATGGCACAGGGTACATGTGTAAATACTACAAAGTAAATTAAAGCAGAAGATGGGTTAGGGAGAAAGAAAAAAAAAAAATGGTAAATGGTAACGACTTTTTTTTTAATTTAAGAGATGTTTCTTGCTAGATCGTGGTGATTTTGTTACCACACATAACCATGTTTTTAACGTGGCGTTACACGAGGTTTTTTTTTTTTTTTTTCTTTTTTTTTTTTTCCCTCGAGGGAGGAAGCGGGACACCAAGAAGCTCCATGGTGCATTCCATGTCGTGTACCACTGACACTCATATTCCTTTGGAGTGTTGGGACTTCCATGATGTGAGAAATAACTATTTTGCAGCAGACTCCATGAAAACCTTTAGAGATGTCCTACCTGATGTGATCTCTGAAATTTTTTAAAGAGATCAACAATATTTTTTTCATCTGATCTGAGGTTTTTACAGTAGAAAGACTTTTTTTTTTTTTATTTTTAATTTTGAGTGTGTTTGTGAAGGGTGTATTTTCAAGGCTTGGGTGCTTGAATGACTTGCGAGTTGACTTCAACGCGGTGACACCCTTGATATGGCCCTAAGGTGTGAAGGTCACACACACACGCCCTTTTCCGCAGCATCTGGGAGCCATTGGAGATCATGTCTGCACGTCTGTCTAGAGACGAGATGTTTTGGCCGACGGGGGTGCTTTGCCGTGGTGTCGGCCGATAGTTATGGATATGAGGAGGCGAAAGAAAGAAGAAGAATGAAGAAGAAGAGACGCAGAAGAAGAAGAACAACAACAACAACAACCATCGAACACAATAGAAACATACATACAGGAGCAAATCAGGAACAAGGGTGACAAGACCTAGACCACTGAAGGTCAGGCAATTCAGAAGAAGACACGCGGCAAAGAAGGGGTCTACGTTGTTGTTAGAAGGTCTGCCACGCAGTGTGTTGGCAGAGTTGTGATCATATCCCCATGCTAAATCATTCACAAACTACACGGAGGCACAGGACTGGTGAAGAGGACATGCAACTGAGTCGCCGTCACAATTGGACATGAAGGGCCTGATTTACAAGACCCTTTAGTTTAAAGACTTCGTTATGCTTGCGAGAAAACTCAGGATGATGAACGACTATATTTTTCGGTTCCCTATGCCTCGAATAGTGACTCGACAAGAATTGTACCTCCCATGCATACGTCATGATAAATCATCTCTGGTACGCTCAGTATCCCAGGCTCCGAGAA
>JADBJO010004852.1:42165-52430 GCA_016801955.1 Conus betulinus
TAGCCACCAAAGACGTCGCCACAGTGGGTAGTGGGGTTTTAGGGTCAGGTAGTAAAGGTCAGGGGGTTTAGAAGTGAAGGAAACACGTTCAAGTAATGTGGATGATGGGCGGGATTATGGGCCAATCTCCCATCAAGCCCAGCATCCTCGTTTGCCATTGCGCAACTTTGTTTCTCTCTGTCCCTCCCTGTTTGGATGTCTGCGTGTCTTCTCTCTAACTCTTGAGTCAAGGCGTAGAGAGAATTCCTTATTCTTCCTCTCTGGTCTCTCTCTCTCTCTTCTCTGTCGAGGAGGGCGGAGTCGAGCGGCGCGAGAGTCTCGCGAGAGTTACGCGCCGGGGGGCGGAAGAGGAGAGAGAGAGGGAGGAGCGAGGGGAGGGCAGGAGGCGAGACGGGCTAGAGCGGGGCGGAGAGAGAGAGAGAGAGATCGCGAGAGAGAGAGAAGGATCATCAGACGTCACCCGTATACCCCCCTCCAATACGAAAAGTCATCTCTCTAGCGCGAGCTACTCTACTCCATCTATTTCACGCTCGCTATCGCGCTCTCTGACTCCATCTCGGTGCGTCTTTCTCTATCTCTCTCTCTAATCGCTCTATGCGACTTTTTGTTTTGCTTCATTTATTTTGGTAATATTCTACTTAAGGAATTCATGCATTTCATTTCATTCATTTGGTAGGTAGTTATATCGCTACCAACGTTTATCCTTATTCCCATCTTTTGCTTAATCCTCCACATCCTTCAACTTCTCTTCCCTCATGGATCGCTTTCTATATCTCGGTAGTCCACCCTACTCTTTGTCTCTATAAATCTTCTATAGATCTATAGCTAACCACCCCCCCCACACAACCCCCACCACCCCCCCCACCCCTCTCTCTCTATTTCTATCTCTCGTCCTCTTTCCTCTCTCCTCTCTTTCTTTCGCCTGTATCCTCTGCCCCTCCCCCTTCTCCTCTCTCCTCTCTCGCTTTCCTCTCCCTCTCTGTCCTTCTCTCTTTCTCTCCTCTCTCCCCTCAATCTCCTCTCCTCTCTCTCTCTCTCTCTCTCTCTCTCTCTCTTTCTCGTCTCTCATTCTCTTTCCCCTCTCTCTCTATCTACTGTCTCTCTCCCCTATGTCATGTCTCTCTCTGTGTCCTCTCTCATTCTATCTGTCATGTATCTAGCCCTCCCCCCCTCCTTTCTCTCTAGATCGCAAGCACTACTATCTCTCTCTCTCTCTCTCTTGCCTGACTCATGCTGCTTCCCCCTCCCCCCCCCCCGTCCCCCATAAACAATGCCAGTGAAGGGGCAGGGGCATCCCCTCCAGCTCCTGCCTCCTTCCCCTGCCCGTCCGTTCCTCATCAGCCCCCCTGCTGGCTTTGTGCTGCAAACACGCTTGACCCCTGGCGGTCCTGCGGCCGTTCTCAACTGCCGCAAGTGATGTCGGCCTGTCCTGTCTTTCTTGTCGTGTGGTCCTTCTGCTGCCTTTGTCTGTCTGTCTGTCGTCCGGTCTGCCTCTAGCCTCATCTCTCCCTCCCTCTCTCCTCTCTCTCTCTCTCGCTTCTCCACTCCTCTCTCTCCCTCTCTTCGTCTCTCTGCACTCTCTCTCTCTGTCTTTGCACTCTCTCCCCCTCTCTCTCTGTCTCTCGCTCTTCACTATCCCTCCCTCTCCTCGCTCTCCTCTCTCCCTTCTCTCCCTCCGTGGCTCCCCCCCCCCACCCCCCCCCCCCCCGCACTCTCTGTCTCTGGTCTTTTCCTTCTCTGTCTCTATCCCTTCTATGTCGTCCCTCTCTGTCTGGTCTATCTCGCTGTCTAGGCAACTCTCTCTGCCTCTCCGACTCTTCACAATTTCCCCTGTCTCGCTCTGTGTCTATTTCTTTTTGGATTGTCGCCTCCTCAGCTCTCTTTCACTGTATATCATCTCTGGCGCCTGCCTGCTCTTTATCTCGTGTTTTGTGGTCTGTCATATATATCTGTTGGACTCCCCCTCTCTCTTTTCCCTTCTCTCTTTCCTTTCTCTCATTCTGTCCTCTCTTTTTCTCCTTCTCACGCTCCCCGCTCTCTCCTCTCTGCACCTCCCTCCTCTCCTCGTCCCTCGTCCTCCTCTCCCCTCCCTCCTCCCTCTCTCTCTCCCTACCCTACTCCTCTCTCTCTCATCGGAGTGTGTGTGATACATACATTCATACTTACAGAGAGAGAGAGAGAGAGAGAGAGAGAGAGAGAGAGAGAGACACAGAGAGGAGACAGACGAGACAGACAGACAGACAGACAGAAAGGTAACAGGACCAGACTGAAAAGACAGACCGAGAGAAGGGGTTGAGTAGTGAGGTAGGACGGATATAGGCGAGAGAGTGAGAGAAAGAAACAAAAACAAACAGCAGACGGGGAGTGGGTGACTGGTATGATTCACCCAAGGGCGGAATATAATTATTTTAATCAAATTAGTCTGGTTCCTCCCCGGTAGATTCTTCACTGCCACTTTTCTGTCAAAGCCAATCACGAGTCGCTCATGCGATGGAAACCAGAATGCACCGCGTGCACCAAACTCTCCAGTCTGTTGTCATCACAGTTAGCAGTCTGCAAGGAGATAAAGACACATAGACACAGACACGCAGACAGACAGACGAGAAGACAGACACACACACACACACACACACACACACACACCACACCACACACACACACAACATCACACATACATACCGTTCACGCGCACACTAACAAATTCACACACACCCACACACACACAAAACACACACTGACACCGCACGCACACTACGCACGCTCGCACGCACAAACGCGCGCGCGCGTACACAAAACACACACACACACACACCCACACACACACACACACACACACACACAACACACACACACACACGCATTCCTTTTTTGTCAATCTCTTGCTAAGAACACTGCAACGAACTTTTTTGGGGAAACTTGAAAGTGAGCACAGAGAGAGAGAGAGAGAGAGATGAGAAGGAGAGAGAGAGAGAGAGAGAGAGAGAGGAGAGAGGGAGAGAGAGGAGAGAGGAGAGAGAGAGAGGAGAGCGAGGAGAAGCAGACAGGACAGACAGACAGGTCAGAGATTGAAGATTTCAGTTGTGTTAGAAAAAATATCACTATCGGTGCCTTTGTTGGAAACAGAAACAAAGGGGGGCAAAGTGGGAGGGGGGGGTGGGTGAGGGAAGGGAGATAAGCAGAGCATTGTTTGGTGACACTAAACTATCCTATAAAACATCACGCATCAGCAAGTACTAAACTCAGTTGAATAGAAGCCCCGCCCCATTCCCAACCCTTAACTCCATTTTAACTTTAACCGCATGCTCATCAAAACGACTTGCAAATTTCTATAGTTAAGGTTTCCCACGCTGCGCTAACTATAGAAATCCGTACTGTTTCAGTTTCTGAATTTTACTTTTAAAAAATAACAAAAAAGTTTAACTGCATACCAGTAGTAGTGTCTTTTAATTGTGATTGAAAACTGACATTAAAATGCCATTGCAATTAGTCTAGCACGTCACTTCCAACTCTTTTTTTTTTTTTTTTTTTACTTTCTGTTGCTGTGATTCAACTGTACGGAGGAGCTGCTGTCTTTAATATTGAGGTCTGCTTTATAATAAATATTTAGCTGAACAGTCTGGCAAGCTACTCACACACTTGATTGAGATGTCCCGATTCAAATTGTCCCTTGAACACTTTGCTGCCTGTGAACTGACCTGTTCGTATGGAACTCATCCAACAGATTGGGGCATACACTCATCCGGAATCTGCTAGTACGATTACAATTATGAATCTGCGACATGTTTTTTGAGAGAGAGGAGCGAGAGGGAGGGGAGAGATCGGGGGGGGGGGGAGGGGGGAGAGCGATGACCGGATAGAGAGTTCGCAAAGAAAAGAGAAAGAGGAGAGGGCGACCGTTCGGAGGAGAGGGAGCGGGAGAGGGCGGTGGGCGATAACCTTCATCCGGAGGCATGAGATAGGAGGACCGGAGGGCGCCGCGAGGGACGGAGAGAATGTTTTTGGAAATGCAGGAGGAGAGGGGGAGAGGTGAGAGGAGGGGAATGGAGAGAGAGAGAGAGCGTGGAGAGAGGGAGCGGAGAGAGAGAGAGGAGAGAGAGAGAGAGAGAGAGAGCAGAGAGAGAGCGTTAAGAGAGAGAGATAGAAGAGACAGGAGACAGAGAGATGTACAGGCTAGAGGTAGAGAGAAAGGCAGAAAGAAAAACAACAACAAGAACAAGAACAACAAGAACAACAAAACAAGAACAACAACAACAAACACAACCAACAACAACAACAGCAACAGCAACGAACATAATCCTTTTTCTCGGGGTTTGATTTCCGAAATAGAGATTCTGACATACGCACACCACGTACACACGTCCTTCAGTTTACATCTCTATAGAAAAAAAAAACATAACTGAATGAGAAAAAAAAATCAACAGGAAAAAAAAGACATAAATCAGGGGGTGGAGGGGGGTGGAGGAAGGAATACAACCTTTTTTTTTTTTCCTGTATGAAAAGAAATAAACGGGGCGAAAAAAAAAGAGGACGGATGTGCTGTTCGTTCTTTTCGCTGTGAATTGGCCCAGGTGTCACGACAGATTTCCAGCTGTCAGGACCCCCCATAGAGAGTGCAGGCCAAAAGGGGCACCTGTTACTATTTCAGTGCACCGTATTTTGTCGTGGCGGTGGCAACCCGCAGGAGGTGTTGTGGGACAGACGATCATAACCGTGCCAAAACATCCACTGTACACTGATGTAAGGCAGCGCAAAATTCTCTCTCTCTCTCTCTCTCTCTCTCTCTCCTCTCTCTCTCTCTCTCTCTCTATCTCTCTCTCTCTCGTCTCTCTCGGCATCTAGCTAAATGACAGTAAAACACATCAAAGTTGTCAAGTGTCAACGCTCTCTCTCTCATCTCTCTCTCTCTCTCTCTCTCTCCTCTCTATACACACACACACAACACACACAAAGCACGCAGCACGCACACACACACACACACACACCAAACACAGTACACACACAAACTGAGAGGAGGGAGAAGAGAGAGAGAGAGAGTGTGTGTTGTGTGTGTGTGTGTGTATGTGTGCGCGGTGTGTGTGTGTGTGTGTGTGTGTGTGTGTGTGTGTGTGTGTGTGTGTGTGTGTGTGTACGTGTGTGTTGCCCGCGCGCGCGCGCACGAGCTTGTGCGTGCGTGCGTGCGGTGCGTGCGTGCGTGCGTGCTTGCGTGCATGCGTGCGTGCGTGCGTGCGTGTGTGTGTGTGTGTGTTGTGTGGTGTGTGTGTGTGTGGTGTGTGTGTGTGTGTGTTGTGTGTTGCGTGTGTGTGTGTGTATGTGTGTGTGTGTGTGGTGTGTGTGTGTGTGTGTGTGTGTGGTGTGTGTGTGTGTGTGGGTGGTGTGTGTGTGTGGTGCCCTCTATTCCCGTTTCCTCTTTCTCTCTCTCTCTCTCTCCTCTCTCTCTCTCTCTCTCTCTCTCTCTCTCTCTCTCTCTCTCTCACTCTCTCTCTCGTCTCTCTACTCCAAAAGGCCATTTTGTTGATTTGATCAGAACATAAAGATGCCGCGTTAATTTTTCTTTTCAGTACCTGCAAAAAGTGTTCTATACACAATGCATTTATATTGATATCGGTAACATCAACGTCAGTACGCAATTTCAGATGTATCCATCCTTTCACTCTTCTACAGGGGACAGTCAACAATCTCTCTCTCACTCTCTCTCTCTCTCTCTCCTCTCTCTCTCTCTCTCCTCTCTCTCTCTCTCTCTCTGTATGTCTTTCTGTCTCTCTCTCTCTCTGTCTCTCTCTATGTCTGTATCTGTCTGTCTGTCTGTCTGTCTCTGTATGTCTTTCTCTCTCTCTCTCTCTCTTTCTTTCTCTGTCTCTCTGTCTGTCTGTCCCTCATTCCCAAAGTTATATTGTGCGTTACTAAGTTACGGGGGAGTGGAGGCAAACTGCGCCTGTCTAACAGACTGCAAAAAGCAGGAGTTATGTTACAACACTTAGCGAAGGTGCACGGGTTTGTACAAACTGAAACACATCTGGAAAAACATGTGCTAGCATTCCCCTTATTGCCACTTAAACTGGGTTGTCACTGCGCCTCTGCATATCTTGCGCATCATTTTTGTTTTAAGGACAGTTTCCATTTTTTTCTGCGGCGTCGGCACCAGCACACACACACACACACACACACACAACACACAACACCACACACACACAACCACACACACAACACAACACACAACCAACGCACGCGCCTGCGCGCGCGCGCGCCAACGCACGCAAGCACGCACACAGACACACACACACATACACACACAGAGGTACACACACACACACACACACACACACACACACACACACACACACACACCACACCACATCATATATATATATATATATATATATATATATATATATATATATATATAGATATATATAATATATATATACTATACATATACAGAGAAGAGAAAGAGAGAGAGTGACTAAGTGTGACTCTTCTCGGTATATGTACAATAAGGTGTGATCTTCTCTCTCTCTCCTCTCTCTCCCCTCTCTCTTTCTCGTTTCCTCGTCTCTTTTGGTCGCTTTTCTGTCTGTCTGTTTTTTGTCTTTTTCTCTGTATCTCCTGCTCTCCCTCTTTGTCTCTCTCGGATTCCTCCACAAATCCGCCTCTCTCCTCCCCTCTTCATATCTCTCTCTCTCTCTCTCTCTCTCTCTCTCTCCTCCTCTCTCTCTCTACCCCTCTCTCTCTACCCTCTCTCTCTGCTGCACTGTGACGTTGCATTTGTTCCCTCTCCCTCTCTCTCTGATTTTCAGAAGCTCTTCTATTCATCAACAGAAAGCTGTCTCACCACAGCAATGTTGTGTATTTTGAGGAATAATGGCGTCGTAAATGGGAAGTTGTATGCAGCTGTTCATGGAATGTATGAGTTCTGTTCTTGCAATGTGTTCGAGAGAAAGGAGCTTATACTGATTATTTCAGCTGCCCCAAGGGGAAGTGAAACAAGGGTGTCTGCTTAGTCCAATTTTGTTCACATTCTCATAAACGAATTAGCGATAGAGATATCAGAGGGAGGGAACACATGGAATACAAATGTTATCTGGTGCTTGCTGACTTATTTCTGATGCTTTTCGCTGATGATACTATCCTCCTAGCAGATACCCCTATTGGTTTGCAAAATCAGTTAGACACATTGAAAAGAGAATCAGATAGGTTAAAAATTAACGGGTGAACCTACACAAAACTAATGTAATGGTTTTTCAGAAACAGTGGTTACTTATCAAAATACGAAAGATGGGTTTATGGTGGAGCAGAAGTTAGAGTGACAGGTAGCTTTAAATACCTTGGGTATTCACGACAAATTAAGTTTTAGTAAGGGCTGGCTTGAATTGTGAGGAAAGGGAAAGAGAGGCGTCATGGATATTCTGAGGACTATGAAAAAAATTGAATTCTCCAATGATATGAATCTATTTTGGAAATTATTCGATTCACAGATACAGCCTATTTTGGTATATGCATCAGAAGTCTGGGGAATGTTGGATAATAGCCAAATGGAAAAAGTTCATACCTATGCGATAAAACGTATCATCCACGTACCCTTGCACGCTTATATAAATTGGTTTATGGCGAAAGTGGACGATACCCTCTATTTATTATAACTTATGTTAGATGTATTAACTATTGGCTGAAATTAGTAAACCTACCAATAACCAGACTCTGTGCTCAGGCGTATGAAATGCTCATGCTGCAACATGAAAATGGAAAATTTAAACTGGGTCTCCTGTATTAAGAAAATATGGACAGAGAATGGTTTTGGCATAGTTTGGTTGTCACAAGGAGTCGGTAATAAAGCACAATTTTTATTTCTGAATTCAAGGACCGTTTAATTAGTACTTATAAACAAAAACTGTTATGCTGGCATGGATGGAAATGATAAATACGACTGGTTCCTCTCATTTAAAAGTAATCTCGAAGCAGAGAAATATCTTAAAATCATAACGCAGAAATGGCATAGATTTAGTTGTTAGCAAAATTTCGAACCAGAACGCTCGGCCCTAATGCAAACCAAAGCTGGTTCGAGAAATCGAATAATAGATCATGTCAAATGTGTAGAGAAAGAGACAGTGTTTGAGAATGAAATACATTTTGTGTTTGATTGTCCCGCATACGCCAATATTATGTCAATGGTATACTGTGTGTGTGTGCGTGCGCGCGGCGCGGGTGTGTGTGTGTGTGTGTGTGTGTGTGTGTGTGTGTGTGTGTGTGTGTGTGTGTGTGTGTGTGTGTGTGTGTGTGGAGGGGGGGGGGTTTTCGTGTGGATGGATGGGTGCTTCACTCGTTGATCCTTTTTGTAGTTTTATGTATGGTGAGTTTGTAACATCACAAGGGAAGTCTTTTGGCATTTGTTTCCCTTTTAGTTTCTGTTTGATAAATATGACTCATGATACCCCCTTGCCAACAGGGCCTTTGCTAATGGCAATAAAATTGTGTCCAGTGTCAGTGTCTCTCTCTGTCCAAAAGAAACAAAAACAACGAGGATCGAAGGGGAAGAAAGTCTGCAGGAAGATACGGACAAAGAGCAACACTCACAACAAGATCAAGACTGACAGAAATTCCATCGACAACGATGATAGTAATAACAACAATGACAAGTCAGAGCATCGACAATGAACAAAACAAAAATGAGAAGAGCAAATGAAAATGACGTACGACCACAACGATGATAAACAAAAAAGTAACAACAACAACAGCAGCAACAACAACAAAACAACAATGCCAAGACCAGTCTAAAATCAACGCAACGAAATGAGCAATACAAAAAAACCCAGCAACGATAACCACTAACAACGACAACAATGTTAAACAACACTAATACAGCAAGCCAGGGCAAGAACGACATAACATCATGAAACATAACAGCTACAACGATTACATCAACGGAATTCAGGGAATAACAACAACAACAACTTCAACAATAATAACCCAGAGCATGTCAATCATCACACTACAAACACCATAAATACAAACAAAAGATGAGAAGACGTGAGAGAGAGAAGACAGAGAGAGAGAGAGAGGTAGAGAGCGAGAAGAGAGATTCGGGCGAGAGAGCGGAGACAACTCTCTGTCATGCTCTGTCATCCAATGGGTCCAGATCTAACATTTTGGTGTAGCAGGCCAGGGGACGTAATAGCAGATGTAAGCCCTAAAATTTTATTCTCTCCCACACACTTTTTTTTTCCTTCTTCTTTTTTTTTTTTTTTTTTTTATTTTTTTTTTTTTTTTTTTTTTTAGTAGGATTAAAAATTGCGAAAATAGCAATGTTCATATTGACCAGAAATTATTTCCTGAAAACATTTTACCACTTCATAGACAGTTCGCCATTCTTAGGACTGTAACTTCACAGCGGGGCAATGTTAACATTGTCAAGAAAAAAAAAAAAAAAAAGGAAAAAAATTCTTAGAATCAAACTGAACGGACGATGGGTCCACTGTTAATCCAAAGCCATCACAAGGAGTCGTATCAGAGTTTATCGGGATTGACCTTGGGCTTTACGCAATCTTTTCACCACACTTCATCCAGATAGTTCGGACAGCTCCTCTCTGTGTGTGTGTGTGTGTGTGTTTGTGTGAAAAACTGCACTTCATCCAGATAGTTCGGACAGCTCCTCTGTGTGTGTGTGTGTGTGTGTGTGAAAACTGCACTTGTTGACAGCAAGCAAAAGAAACGCAAAAGCAAAAACACAGCTTACAACATTAACCGCTAACGTATGCCAGCGATAACAATGATGACTATAACCTACAGCCACAACGATGGCAAAAAGCCAACGACAGCAATAACGACAGTAAACACTGACTGTAACTAACACTAGCAACAATAACAACCCTCCCAAACGCCAAGAAGAACACCATACGTATTCGGAAGGGGTGGGGAAGGAAGGCTACTCGAAACTTCCTCAGAATCATAAACGTTACACATTCCGGGCAAAACCTAGACGTTACAGGAAATAAAATACACACAAACAACGTTTTTGTCTCTATTACCCAGCATGATTCATTTGGAACAAAACCAGTTGTTGTTGCTGTAGGTTGTTAACATTTTGTTTGTTCATTTGTATCTTTGGTTGACTGAAAACAAATAAAAACAGGATCAACGAGAGAAAAAAAAAAAGATGGAAATATGGAAACGCAAACAGACAAACAAACAAAAAGAAATGTTTAAAATTTGATCGCACCTGTTTACAGTTTTTCTATGTGTGTTTCGAGAACATATTTTTTTTTAGAGAGAGA
>JADBJO010004852.1:54775-59775 GCA_016801955.1 Conus betulinus
AGGAGAGGAAACCGCTGCGAGGGAGCGAGCGAGCGAGCGATGGCGCGCGAGCGGTGAAAGAGGAGAGCTTGAGAGACGGAGGAGGAGGATGAGAGGAGGAGAGAGAGGGGAGAGGGGAGAGAGAGGAGAGATGGGCTGTTAAAACATGTAGAAAAAAAAAACACCCACATGCACACCACAAAACCAGGGAGGGGAAGAGAGGGAAGAGTAGAGAGAGTGAAGGAGCGGAAGGAGTAAGGGGTTGAAAGGTAGAGAGGGGAGGGGAGAGGACCCGCCCCCCGCCACCCCCCCCCCCCCCCCCACCCGCGGGACCCCCGGAGATGAGGGAAGCCCGACGGAGACGAGAGGGGAGGGGGTGAGGTTTTAGAGAGGAGAGAGGAGAAGAGAGAGAGGGGAGGCCTGGAGAGACGAGACCCCGAGGGACGAGCGGGCCGGAGAGGGGAGAGATGATGGGGAGTGGGAGAGAGAGAGATGACTTGAAGAGATGACCGCGGAGAGATAGGTCAACGGGGTGTACATTTAAATTATTTTCAGCGCCGAAAAAAAAAAAAAGTATATGATGCAAAGAAACATAAATTGTAACAGAATACGTACATATTAATGATGAGGCTGGAAGCCATGTAGGAAAAAAAAAAAAGAGAGAAATAATGACGTGCTTTTTTGTCACTCAAAACGATTATGTTGTGTGTTTTGTAAGTAACAACATGACCCTAAACACAAGTGCCTCACCCAGGCCACACACATTCCCTGGTATAATAAAACTTTCCTTCACTACCATCACCGTCCGCTTCATCTTTAGCTATACTAGTGAAGAGACAAAACCATTTCTTCTTCAGGTCATCAAGCTTGCGGGGAAAACACGAACACAAACAACTCAAACATCAGAAGTTCTTACAAGCGTTTTCTTTTCCGTTAACACTTGGATGCCTCTGCAACATACTTAGCCAGGAGAGAGAGAGAGGGAGAGAGATGAGAGGAGAGAGAGAGAGAGAGAGGAGAGAGAGAGGGATGAGGAGGAGGGGGGGGAGTTTCCTTGCGAGGAGGAGGAGGATGAGAGAGGAGGAGAGACCGGAGAGAGAGAACACGGTGGGGGGGGGGGGGAGGCGAGGGAAAAACCTCACAGAAAATAACTTCACCTTTTACACTACATTTAAACGCACAGACTCTCTTTTTTTTTTTTGGGGGGGGGGGGGGGAGGGGGGGGATTGGTTTTTGGAAAAACAGAAAAAAAAAAGAAAAATAGGAAGAACATATGAAATCGTCCTTTGTCTTGATAACTAAATATAGTTCGGCAGCAAAATAACTTATTTGCGGTTCCTTTGTCTTGATAACTTAATATAGTTCGACAGCCAAATAACTTTATTTGCGATTGTTGTTGTTTTCACTTTGTTTTTAATATTGTTGTTGTTGTTGTTGATGTTGTTGTGGATGATATTGTTATTGTTGTTGTTTGTTGATATAGTTGTGGATGATGTTTGTTGTTTGTTGTTGTTGATATTGTTGTGGGATGATGATGTTGTTGTTATTGTTGGTGGTGGTGATGTTGTTGTTGCTACTACGCTGCTGGTACTGATGTAACGTGTCTTTAATTTATAATCAACCACAATTAATGACGACGTGATCGAGCGCAAAAAATAGCTTCTTGAACCGAACTGATGATTTATTGAACAGAGTTGACTAGTTATCAAATCAAAGGGACGATTTTGTTAAAATTGACGATGTATTGAACTGAACTGATTGCTTTTTTTTTTTAACCGAATTGGGCGATTTATTGAACAGAACTGACGATGTAACGTAACGACCTGAATTGACGACGTATTGAATTTAATTGACCATTTTATTGAAATTAATCAACGATTTATGTGATTAACTTGACGATAAAAAGCCTGAACTGACAATCTATTGAACTGAACTGGCGATTCATTGAACTGAATTGACGATTTACAAGAACACTCAAACAAACCAAACAAGGCAAAACCAATGGTCTGAATACTTTACTGCTTCTCTCTAATCCCACAGACATTGCAGGCCACGAAAAGAACTAAAGCTGTGTCATTAAAAATAACACACTGAGTTTCATCATTAGCATTACCCCCGAACCAATCAACCACAGAAAATTAATCAAGTTAAAAAAAACACTTCGAATTCTTAAAAATCTTTATTTCCAAATATATCACTTTGGGTCATAAGGACAACACACTGAGAGTTTACAAATCTTATTACCCTGAGCCAATCAAGAACAGATAAAAATGACGAAGTTTACAAAATACTTCGAATTCTTGAAAAATCTGATTTCCAAGCATATCCGTTTGGGTCATCAAGACAACACATTGAGTTGATAGTTCGTATTACCCTGAGCCGATCAAGAACGAAAAAAAAAATCTAGTATAAAAAAATTAGTTCGAATTCTTCTTATTTCCACCAAATATATCCCTTTGGGTATACATAGAGATGGGCCGTGAAGCCAGTATAAAGGGGGGGGAAAACGGAAAACGTGGAACGTCTTGGTTCAGCTCCTCCTCCACACCTTTGAATGGCAGACGGTTCTAAGACAACAGCCTCGGACGAACAATAACGGGAAATGTGGAAGTACTTGATTCAATTCGGTCACACCTCTAGATAGCAGACAATTAACAGATTTAAAAAAAACAATTTCAAGCCAGACGTCTCTGTATAGATTTCACTTACGCTGCACGAGCGCGGGACCAAATTGACAGAAATTCGCGTTGCATTTTCTTTGTGCTTTTTTTTTTTTTTTTTTTAAACCTTGAGATACGTGAAGTTTACCACAAAAAAAAACCAAAAACCCAAAAACCAAACCCAAATCAACGCCCCCTAAAGAAACAAAAAATCATAAAAGAGGGGAAAAAAGGGGGGGAACCGGGGTGGGGGGGCAAAAAACCCTACAATGTCCGTGTTAAAGTACAGAACGGAAAAAAAAGGAAAACACAAGAAGCATAGAAAGAATGTACGAAAGACAGAAAAAAAGAGAAACGCATAAAAAGTAGAACCGCGAGCGCACACACACACACACACACCCCCACACACACACCCACACACACACACACGCACGCACGCACGCACGCACGCACGCATGCACGCACGCGCGCGCGCACACACGCACAAGCACACACAACACACACACACATACACACGCGCACACACACACACACACACACACACACACACACACACACACACACACACACACCACACACACACACACACGCACACGCACACGCACACACACACACACACACACACACAAAGAAAGCAAAAGATGATTGACTGATGATCAAAAAAATACAGGAAAGAAAGCAAGACAAAACAGACCAAAAAAAAGTAATAAAGACAGAAAAGAAAAGA
This sequence comes from Conus betulinus, assembly GCA_016801955.1. NCBI lineage: Eukaryota > Metazoa > Mollusca > Gastropoda > Neogastropoda > Conidae > Conus > Conus betulinus. The sequence goes on from JADBJO010004852.1 coordinate 58,142, forward strand.
AAGAAAACTAAACAAAATGAGGGGGAAGGACATGGGGGTTGCGGTAAGGGATAGAAAAAATGAAAAAAAAAAGGAGTTGATTGGGTTGTCATGATAGAGTAAATTAGTACGTAGATAGAGAAAATAAACACAGACCGAAACCACACACACACCCACACAACACATAACACACACACACACAACACACACACACACACACACGACACACAACCACACACACACACACACACGCACACACACACACACACACAACACACTCTCTCTCTCCTCTTCTCTCTCTCACACACACACACACACACACACACACACACACACACCACACACACGCACGCACGCAAACACACACACACACAACACACACACACACACCACACACACACACACACACCACACACACCCACACACACACAGGCAGATACCAAAGGGCAGAGACACAAAGAGGGCAGAGAGAGAGAGGGAGAGAGAGAGAGAGATAGAGAGAGAGAGGAGAGAGAGAGAGAAGTGAGACAGAGAGAGAGAGAAGAGGATCGAGAATGAGTAGAGAGAGAGAGGAAGAGACGACGAGAAAGAAAAAGACATGAGAGAGAGAGAGTGGATGTATACAGGGAGAGGACCGAGGACAGATAGAGGCGAAGAGAGAGAGGACAGAGGAACAGACAGTCAATAGACAGAACATACAGACAGACAGAGAGAGACACAGAGACAGAGACAGACGAGAGAACGACAAAGGAGGAGAGAGAAGAAATAAGAACAAAAAGGTACAAAAGAAAGAACCAAGAACCAGTACATGAACAAAAGGAAAAATAGAATGAAAAGAATCAAATGAAAGAAAGAAAGAAAAAGAAAGGAAAGGTAAGAAATAAAGAAAAAAGAAAAAAAAAAAAAAAAGGTACAGAAAGAAAAAAAAAGTAAAAAAGAAAGTCAAAGAAAGAAAAGGAAAAAGAAAAGAAAAAAGAAAAGAAATAAGAAAAAAACGATAGCAAGAAAGAAAGAAAGGAGGAAGGCAGCGTAAGTCCCCGAGCACCCTGATGAAACGGTTGAGGGCCAACACCTCTGCAAATAACATCCCAGTGGTGAACGTTCCCTGCGACCTGTCAATGCTACGGAGCACGGTCCTCCCTATAGAGGAACTGAGCTGCGGGAAAAAAACAACCGGTACAAGCAATACATCCATTACAGAGAGAGAGAGATGAGAGGGAGAGCAGAGAAGACTGAGAGAGAGAGAGAGAGAGAGAGAGATAGAGAGACAAAGTGAGAGAAAGAGAGAGATAGACAGATGATAGAGACAGGGACAAGACAGAGAGAGAGAGAAGACGAGAGAGAGACGAGAGCGGAGAGAGAGAGTGAGTGTGTGAGTGAGAGACAGGCACACAAATAGAAAAGACAGACAGAGAGACAGAGACAGAGAGACAGACAGACAGACAGACAGACAGACGGACGGACGGACGGACGGACGGACGGAACGGACAGAGTGGGAAAAGAGTGGGGAGAGAGTGAGTGAGAGTGTGTGTGTGTGTGTGAGAGAGAGAGAGAGAGAGAGAGAGAGAGAGAGAGAGAGAGAGAGAGAGAGGGGGGGGGGATAGAGACAGACAGACAGACAGACAGCCAAACGGACGAAAGTGAAGAGGAATACG
>JADBJO010004852.1:94775-99775 GCA_016801955.1 Conus betulinus
CATTATGATAAAGTCAAAATATTCTGCCTGTTTATTATAATGGTGATTCCACCCCCGCACAATTACAATATATTACAGGTGTCTTAGCAATGAGTGATGTTTCTGTCTCTCTTCTGTCTCTTTTTCTGCAATTTTTCATTTTTTTTTGTAATATCCAATTTCTTTAAAAGAAACACCACCTTTATTTTCAAACCCCAAGAAACGACACAGCAGGGTTTTTTTTTTTTTTTAAACAAGTTTGGTAATTCTTGCTCCGTCATTTTTAAGAAACCTTCCTTATGCGAACTGTTATTTGAAGAGTGGGCAGAGTCCTCATTTCTGTTGGCACATTGCATACAGCGCGCATTGAAGCAATAGCTAATTGCGTTCAGTTTTAGAATTGCAGCCAACGGGCCCTCGGTCCACTCACCCCCAAATGGACTTGACCCGATTTGAAAACTTTGTGGGGAGGGGGATGCCCACCGAAAATGGACTTTTTTCTTTTCTTTTTTTTTTTTCAGTCTATAAATCTATCCTCTCTGTTATTTGGAAATGTGATCCCTGGGTCCCATGTGAAGGTGCGATCCATGTTGGGGACCAAAGGTGTTGCGCCTCTATGTTGTGTGTGTGTGTGTGTGGTGTGTGTGTTTGTGTGTGTCTGTTTGTGTGCGTGTGTGTGTGTGTGGGTGTATGAGGGTGAGGAGGGGAAGAGGTTGACCGGAGAGGGGAGACTGGCCGCGATTTTGGCGAGAGAGAGAGTGTGGGGTGTGCATGCGTGTGAGGTGGGGGTGGGGGGGGTTGTGGCGTGGTGATTGCCCGAGAAGCGTGTGTGCGTGCGTGTTGGTTCGTGCGGTGCGTGTGCTGCGTGTTATTGTGTGTTAATTGCTGTGTGCAGGTGTTGTGTGTGTGTGTGTGTGTGTTTGTGTGTTTCGTGTGAGTGTGTGTGTGTGTGTGTGTGTGTGTTTACCGTGTCCGTGGGTGTTCTCATGCTGCGTGCGGGTTCGTGCTTGCGTGCGAAGCGCGGTTGTGTGTGTGGTGTGTGGTGGGGTGTGTTTGTGTAAGATGCGTGTGCCGTGTGCGTGCGTGGGTTGCAAGCGCATGTGAGTGTGTTCGTGTGTGTGTGTGTTGTGGTGAGAGAGAGAGAGAGAGAGAGAGAGAGATGAGAGAGAGAAGATCTGTAAGCGAGGGAGAGCGAGAGAGAGAGAGAGAGATTTAGCCATGGCATTTGAGGAAGATGGGTGTGTGGCATTGGTTGATGGGGTCGAAGGGGCTCGGTGTACGGTTCGGGACTGGGGGGGGGGGGGGTGGGGGGGGGGATGGGGGGTTGAGGATATGAAGATGAGAACTGTAACTGAATATTGTGGGGCTTAGTCTCGCTTGTAGACTTTTTAGATTGGTTTTAATTTTTACTTTTTTTTTTTCTTTTCTCGTTTCACGAACACCTTGAGTTATTTATAAATTTCAGGGGAAAGGGGCGTGTGTGAATCTTTATTATCCATGATCAGTAGTGTTATCGTCAACGCAAATAAGAGATATTTTATATGTTACAGGTTAGATGTCACAAAAGAGAACATTTCAATCATACAAGACCAAATGGGAGGGAGTGGGACAGACAGACTGACAGAAAGAGAGACCAGAGAGAGAGAGAGAGAGGAGAGAGAGAGATGGACAGAAGACAAGACAGACAGTCACCTGATAAATAGATAGATAGGTAGGTAGACAAATAGATAAATATATTATATATATATATATTATATATTATATATATATATATACATATATATGTATGTGTGTGTGCGTGTGGTTGTGTGTGTGTGTGCACCCCACGACGACCCCACCCCAACCCCATCTTCTACCCGTACACTCTTCATCCGCCTCTCTTCCCATTCCCCAACCACTTTGCCCTCTCACACCCGCGGGAGACTTTCCCTCGCTTCGTCCCTCTCACTCCAGTGCACAGAAACTATAATATGTGGCCTTTCCAAGGGGAAGGCCAGACCAAGCCTAACTGGTAATCTAATTGGAGACTGAGTTGATTACGGATGATCGTGTCCCTGGAGCAAAGGAGAGACCGGACGCTGGTCACAGCTGGGAGAGAGTGACGTGGGGGTGTGCCCCCCCCCCCCCCCCCCCCCCCCCGGGGCGGAGTCGGTCGTGTTCTTATGGGGTGCGTTTTGTCAGGGAAGGGGGAGGGGAAAGTGAGGGACGGGGGGGGGGGGGGGGGGGGGGGAAGGGGGGAGAAGAGGTGGGAGGGAGGGGGAACTACTCCTGGGTCAGTCTCAAAGCCTAGAAGGTTACCGATGCGATGCCTGGGACAGGATTGTGTTGTTTCTCTTGAGAAGGTAGCTCATACGACGTCGTCTTTGTTCAATTTAATACAACAACCTAAAATGATGATGATGATGATTATGATGATGATTTTGATGATGATGATAATTATAATGATGATGATAATGGTGTTTACGATGATGATGATGATGATGATGATGATGATGATGATGATGATGAGAAAGAGAGAGAGAGGGGGGAGTTGAGTAGGTGGGTGAACGTAACGGTCAGGCGCTTTTTCAGCTATTTTTTTAATTTGTGCATCACCTTGATCTTTGATCAAAACATTACTGATAATCCTTTGAAATGCAAAGAAAAAAAAAAAACCTCCATTTAGCTATAAACAATAAACAAGTAGGGTAATTCTTGCTCCCATAAGAAAACCTAACTCAGAGTAACTGTTATTCAAGACTGGGCCCAGCCTTTTAAAGTTGAATAAAGTCAGACAAATACAAAGTTGAACAATCTAATAGTGGGGGGGGAAAACAAGTGCAGGCCAACAAGCCTCTCTGTCATCATAGCAATGACTTGACAAAGATTTGAACTTGGTGGGGGGGGGGGGATGAAGATGGAAAATGGAAACATTAAGTTAAGAAAATATATTACAAATATGAAAACTCTTCACTAGCTGCATGAGGGAACCATCGCAATCCCTTTCAAAGTCAGATCTATTTGTATTGCCTGCTCCTAGGCCTTCCGTCTGTTGGATCAGACTCTTCAGAGAGACACGGCTGGTTGTGCTCTGCAAATACAAAAACAATCTAATAGTGGAGGAAAAACAAGTACAGGCCAACAACCCATCTGCCACCATAGTAATGACTTGACAAAGATTTGAACTTAAGTGTGTGTGGGATGTGAGAGTGTGTGTGTGTGTGGGGGGGGGGGGGATGGGGGGGGTGAAGATGAAGAAAATGGAAACACTATTAGATTGTTCGTCTTTGTATTTGTCTGACTTTATTCAAGTTTTAAAAGGCTGTGTCAGTCTTGAATAAAAGTTACTCTAAGTTAGGTTTTCTTATGGGAGCAAGAGTTACCCTACTTGTTTGTTGTGTTACCGCTCCGTGCCTCATTTCATTTCAACTCCATTTAGCTGTTGATATGTGAATGTCACATAAAGTATTTTCTAATCATGTAAAAGATTAAAAACAAATTGGCTAGCTGTATAATTCGACTCATATATCAGTGTGGGGGAGAGAAGAGAGAGAGAGAGAGAGAGAGAGAGAGAGAGAGAGAGAGAGGAGAGAGAGAGAGAGAGAGAGAGGATGTTACACACACACACACACACCCACACACACACACACACACACACACACCACACACACACACACACGCACGCACGCACGCACGCACACGAGAGAGAGAAGAGAGAGAGAGAGAGAGAGAGAGAGAGAGAGAGAGAGAGAGAGAGAGAGAGAGAGAGAGTAACACATATCAAAGGGACGTTTCAATCAACTTCATGCCATCCTCACACCCCACCACCAAGCCCAACCCATCTTCTCCTGAGCACTCCTCACTCTCCTCCTTCCCATCCTTCAACCACTTGGCCCAGTCACCCCAACCCCCCCCCCCCCTCCCCCTCCCCCCCCCCCCACCCTCGCTCAGGACTCTCCCTGAAATACTCACACACCCTCTGGTCTCGCTTCCTCCCTTTAAATTCAGTGCTCCAACCACGATAACCATAAATGTGACTTTCCAAGTCACTTGTCATAGTTGAACATTTCTAAGATATACACATAGTTTTCAAAAAAAAAAAATTTTTTTTCTGCTCTTTTCAATGATGGAAACCATTTTAAAATCGGGGGTTTTTAGTTTTCAAGATAAAGTAGTTTTGAAGATGGTAACCCTCTGAGAAGCGCTTTTGAGAACATGAACAAAACCAGATGCACAGATTCAGCGTGATATTAACATAGTTTTAAAATGTCATTTTCAATACAGAAAGCAGTCAAATATAAACAATTCAATTAGTGCATTTTGTGCAGGAAAACTTAATAGTATCAGCTAGGGTCCAAATCTCAAAATCGACTCCTGACACCCTCTACTGCATATTTTGGCTGCTAACTGAAAACCCGGGGAGATGACAAGCGACTCATTCCGTGGTGGAAGGTCACAAATGTGCCTTTCCCAGGGGAATGCCCACACCAAGCCTAGGTGGTAATCTTATTGGAGACTGACTGATTTGATTACGGAGTGTCCCTGGAGCAAAGGAGAGACAGGACGCTGGTCACAGCTGGGAGAGTGGTGTGAGGTGTGCACACCGGGGCAGAGTCGTGTCCTTATCCGGTGCGTTTATCAGGTAGGCAGGAGGGTGGGGGATTGGGGGAGAGGAGTGAACAAACTGGGGAAGGGGTGGGGGCCAGAGGTGGGAGGGAGGTGGGGAGACTCCTGTCCCGTCTCAAAGCCTGGGGGCTATTGATGCAATGTCTGGGGCAGGAGTTGTGTTGTCGTTTGTGTTGGTAAGTTAACAAGTACATTGTTGTTCAAGTTAATACAACAAAAACAGCTGTAACGATGATGATGATTATGATGACGAGGAGGAGGAGGAGGAGGAGGAGGAAGAGGAAGAGGAAGAAGCATCATCATGATGATGATCATGGAGGAGGAGGAGGAAAGGAGGAGGAGGGGGAGGAGAAGAATCATGATGATGATGATGATGATGATGATGATGATGATGATGATGATGATGATGATGATGA
>JADBJO010004852.1:104775-112275 GCA_016801955.1 Conus betulinus
GAGGAGCTCTAAACAAAGTAGGCCACTGGGTTTGATGGGTGGCGACGGCTTGGAAATTCATTCTCAGGGTCGGTAGAACTGACTGAGGGCCACGTGTGCTGTTGAACACCACCTGTTTACCCCGTCACCGTCTCCGCTCTCCCCTCCCCCCCCCCCCCCCCCCCACCCCTCCCCCTTCGCTCTTTCTTACCTACCACCTTCCGCGCGCGCGCGCGTCTACTGCACCCTCTGAGCCACACATCAACGCATGCATGCACACAAGCATGCGCACACGCATGCACGCACGCACGCACGCACACACACACACACGCACGCACGCACGCACACGCACGCACACACACGCACGGACATACACATACTCGTACGCGCGCACGCAAGCACGCTCGCACACGCACACACGCGCACTCATACTCGTATATTTTGCAAACTCAAACCATCACACGCAAAATCCTCGATGATGTGGGTGTATAGTCGAAAGCAAGAGAGGAAATGGACAACACGTTTAGAGAGAGAGAGAGAGAGAGAGAGAGAGAGAGAGAGAGAGAGAGAGAGAGAGAGAGAGGTGGGGGGAGAGAGGTTTCCACAGAATGGGTACAACAGTACGCCGCCAATAAAAGAGATTGATAGCACAGCTGCCTTCCTGCCCCGTAATTAAACGGCTGCATCTATTATCTCCTTGGTGTATGTGAATTCTGTGGGAACAGATAAACGGTGGTTCTGCAAATGAAAAGAGAGCCGTCATTATCCCGCCAAAGCTTGTGTCTCTGTCTCCCTTTTCCCGTCTCTGTTTCTCTGCCTCTTTCTGTCTATCGGTCTGTCTCTGTCCTGTCGGTCTGTCTGTCTCTGTCTGTCTGTCTCTCTCTCTCTCTCTCTCTTCTCTCTCGGTCTCTCTCTCTACTCTCTCCTCTCTCTCCTCTCCTCTGTCGGTCTGTCTGTCTGTCTGTCTCTCTCTCTCTCTCTCTCTCTTGTCTCTCTCTCTCTCTCTCACTCTCTCTCTCTCTCTCACCCCCCCTCCTCCCTCCCCCCCCCCCATGGATTTGTATGTTACTTCGTTCATCTCTCTCTCTCTCTCTCTCTGTCTCCCTCTCTCCATCTCTCCTCTCTGTCTCCTCTCTCCTCTCTCTCTCCTCTCTCTCTCTCTCTCTCTCTCTCGCCATTCTTTGTCTCGCTCCTACTCTCACTCTACTTCGTTCTCGCCAGCTCACCTCTCTCTGTCTCTCGAAATGGTCTTTTTTTCATGTCCACCCCCACCCCCCCCCCCCCCCCCTAGATTTGTATGTTACTGACGGACATTCGTGACAAACTTCATCGGTCTCAACGGTATAATGTTCGTTTTGTTTCTCTCTCTCTCTCTGGAGGTATATTCCACTCTCTCTCTACATGGTTTTTTTGTCCACGTTTGTATAGAGGTAGACGAGCTCTTCTGTTTGTACTTGTTTTTTACACTCTCTCTGTCTCTCTCCTCTCTCTCTTTTGTGTGTATTGTATTTCTCAACTCTCTCCTCTCTCTCTCCCTCTCCTCTCTCCTCTCTCTCTCTCTCTCTCTCTCTCTCTCTCTCACACACACACACACACACACACACACACACACACACACACACACACACACCCACACACACTAACACACACTTTCGAAATGGTGGGTTTTCATGTCACAGAACGTTTCCATTAGTGAATGACTGCATAATGTGTATTTCCCTTGATATTGACGGGCCAATCATGACAAACTTCAGATTTCTTGTTTTTTCGGTAACAGTAGTGCATTGTCAACGGTATAATGTCGTTTTTTTCGAAAGCCCTGTAATGTGAAATAGCTCTACTCTAATTGAACTACAGCGGAGGTATATTCCATGTGTGTGCTATGCAAATTCATGTCAACTTTGTGTGACTCTACTAACGACATATGAAAACAATCGAATATAAGGGGGTTGGTGTGGTCATATTTTGTATAGAGGCGATAAGAGGCGAGCTGTAGAGTTTTAGTTAATACATGTTATTTACACGCCGAAGTTCTTTCAGTATGAAGTCAAGATCTGAGTGGAAAGACTGTACTTCATGCATTTATGTCCTATTTTGTTGTTTGTTTTCGTCAAACTTACCATGCTGTGCTTTCCATGTAACATCCCCCCCCCGACCCCCCCCCCCCCCCCCCCCCCCAGAAGGGGTATGGGTCTATCCCTCTCTCTCTAATCTCCCTCTCCTCTCTCTCTCTCTCTCTCTCTCTCTCTCTCTCTCTCTCTCCTCTCTCTCTCTCTCTCTCTCTCTCAGAGATACGTGCCACTGCACGAAACGTGCTTGGAGCGTACACGGCCTCAAATTCAATTCAATTCAAACGACTTTATTATCACAAACATGAAATTCAATGTGGCAACGTCTTTTGAGTTTTAAAACACATAATAAAAAAAAAATCATATATGCAATAAAAGAGCATTTTAATTATGTCATGTTATGTTATGCACTTCAAACACAACACTGCACCCACACACACACACACACACACACACACACACGCACGCACGCACGCACGCACGCACGCACGCACACACACGCACGCACGCACGCACGCACACACACACACACTGCACGCACGCACGCACGCACGCACGCACGCACGCACGCTGTCGATATCGATGGGTCTCCCCTGTTGCTGCCGATGGCGATTTTGCCAGCATATCTATTTTTTGTCATCATTATTGTCACCATTGTGGACAATGTGTGATCCACTTGCACCATGCATAACATCTCGACTTCTGTATTTTGATTCGGAAAACCCCAATCTGGGTTAAAACAAATAACAACAACAATAACAGCAATAGCAACAACATCAACAACAACAACGACAAGAACAACAAACAAGATGCAAAAGCATATAAACGTACTCCCAGTAAGTAGTACGAAAAATGAAGAAAAAAAAAAAAAAATATATATATATATATATATATATATATAAATCAGCCACTATAGCACTTTTTTTTCCCCTTTTGGTAGAAGAAATTTTGTATGTAAGAGAAAAGAAAATGCTGCTCTCCCCGTCGCGGAAATGAACCCGGGTCTCCCACATGACAGGCGCGGATATTAACCACTAAACTACCGAGGAGCGTACAGAAGTCGGTTACAATTAAGTTTATAAACCGTTATTGCTTAAACTGCACATCACAAAATTCATTAACAGCCGTTAGTAACGGCGTTTTCTGATAAAATAAAACATCATCGGGCATCATCCGTGACCCATAATGAACATATCTACAAATTTTCAGAAAGATGGATCCAGCAGTTTTGTCTGGAGCGAGTGGAACACATTTTGACCATGGACGGACAGACAGACAGACAGACAGACAGTCAGACAGACAGTCACACACGCACACACACACACACATCATTTCTTCGTTCCCATTGTAAAGTACTCCCTGTTCTATAAGAACTGGGGGTACAAAAATTAAAGGGGAAAATCCTCTCACATGCAACTTCATCAACAGCGCATGCACAACAGTGATACTTTACTCTACTTCCCCAGTTTTAAACCACACGGCTATTTTTCATAACCAAAACGCACACACGACTGACTGATACTGTAATTTTCAGTGCACACCCATAACGGCGTTATACATGGCGCTCCTACGGCCCTGAAACGGACTCCGTGATTGGCTAGGCTACAACTGACAGCTCTCTAATAACCAGTCGTGGTTTTTTTAATACCCTCCGAACATGTACAAGGACAGAATTTAATAGTCTAGAATTATTCTGTACACAACGCACTCACATGTTTTTGTCCCAGCTGACTCACTGTATTGACAGCCAGCAGCATACCCAGTAGTCTACTTTTTGTACTCCCAGTTCTTATAGAACAGGGAGCACTTCACAATGGGAACAAAGAAATGCTGTCTGTCTGTCTGTCTGTCTGTCCGTCCGTCCGTGGTCAAAATGTGTTCCACTCGCTCCAGACAAAACAAAGGGCCGGTCTTTCTGAAAATTTGTAGGTATGTTCGTGATTGGTCACTGATGATGCCCGATGTTTTATTTTACCGTTATATCCGTTACTAACGGCTATAACGGCCCATAACGGCTTTTCTTCTTTATGGAATATCTCAGAAAGTACTTGGCCGATCTTTCTGAAAAAATGTAGGTATGTTCATTATGAGTCACGGATGATGCCCTATGTTTTATTTTACCGTTATATCTGTCACTAATGGCTATAACGGCCCATAACGGTTTTTCTTTATGGAATAAATCAGAAAGTATTTGGCTGGTCTTTCTGAAAATGTGTAGGTATGTTCATTATGGGACACATATGATGGCCGATGTTTCACCAGAATAGCCGTTACTATCGGCTATAACGGCCCCAAGCGGTTTTTCCTCTTTGTGGAATATCTCACGCGTCTTCAAGATAAACTGGAAGTACGTTTATATGCTTTGCATCTTGTTATTCATTCATTTCCATTTCACGCTTTTCATAGTCCGGCCCACTGCAACAGGTCACACCAGAGGCTCTTTCAGCTGCTGTGGCCACCATTCAACCTCCCTTGCCTCTGTCAATGGACCCTCCGCATAGACTCAAAGATTGACCCTTGATTAACACTGTTTGCATACGGCTTTCAGTTGTTTTTTTTTTTTTTTTTTTTCAGCAACGTAATTCTTTACCAGAATTTCTTTCTGTTCACTTTTCTACCCTTCGCTGGCTACTTTAGGATGCTGCTGGATTCCGTTTTTGAACCCTTAATGGGTGGTGTCAGAATTACAGACTGTGGTATATTTCCGTGTGATGCTAAAGAAGCATAGACACAACACTCAGCTGCATGTTCTTGATGAATACAAATCAGCTGACGAAAGGCCTCCAAACAGGCGAAATTAATCATTCTGCCTTCAAGATGGATTACAACGGTCTCCATACGCTGTTTGTGAAGGATGTCATATCTATAAACTATTTCTCTGAATATTCATTCCCATTGTATTCCCCGCTCCCGGCCCCCTCTCCCTTTTCTTCTACCTTATTTCCAAGCCACTAACATTAGGATCGAAGAAGTGCTCCCTAGCCTGCACTTATTTTCACCCACTACTAAGTTGCTGTATAGATGTGTGTGTGTGTGTGTGTGTGTGTGTGTGTGTGTGTGTGTGTGTGTGTATGTGTGTGTGTGTGTGTGTGTGTGTGTGTGTGTGTGTGTGTGTAGGGTTCGTCTCAAGCATGTTAAAGCCGGTCTAATACTGGAGATGTTTTCTCTACCTTTTCAACAGTAAAACAAAAATCACCCCTGGTGGAATATGTAAGACCAAGATCGTTAGGAGAAATACATGCTGCGAAATGGCCACGACTCACGTCATATATTTCCAGACCCTGCGAGAACATGTTTGACAATACGTGGCACATCACTTCCACCAAAACCCACAGTTGTGTACAGTGTTATATTATATTCCCCATACTTACTTACTTACTTAGGCCCATTGCTCTTGCCAGAGCATAGGCCATCAACAACTGCCCGCCAGCGACCACGGTCCTGGGCAATCTTTTCTAATTCGCCCCAGCTGTAACCCATCTGCCTGGTGTCCGCTTCCAGGTCCCGCCTCCAGCTGTTTCTTGGTCTTCCTCGCTTCCTTTTGTCTTGGGGATTCCAGGCCAGGGCTTTTCTGGTGGCGTTGTCCGGGGGCTTTCCAAGCGTGTGTCCTATCCACCGCTGTCTTCTTTTTACGGATGTCTTTGCTCTACTGGCAGTTGGTTACTTCTTTCCCACAGCGCTTTGTTGCTGATTGTCTCTGGCCAGTGGATGTGGAGGATCTTCCGCAGGCAGCTGTTGACGAACGTCTGCAGATTTTGGATGATGTTTTTTTGGTTCGCCAGGTCACTGATCCGTATTAGAGGACATATTTGATACTTGAATTGAAGAGGCGGATTTTTCGTCCTGGTGGTGATATTCCCCATACTGCTCTGAAATCTAAGCGATGCCCACGACAGTACCTTAGTTGTCAGTACACGCAACACCAAAAATATGAATGCTTCTGTTTCACCGGTCACGCGACTTAAAACGACCTTTTGGCACCATGTCCATAGCAATGCAGTCTTTCTAGGTAACGCCCAACGCAATGTTGCTATGAATGGAATATTTCACACATCCTAACCCTTACAATGCACTCGGTGTACCTGCTCCACCCAGATCTCCTACAATGACGTCAGAGATTGAGATCACCTGGAATGTCGTTACATCAGACCTCTCTATCCGCATTTTACCGCAAAGTCACCATGTCATCATGGTTGGACTACACCCATGATGATGTCATCATTTACATAGGGCACACAGTGTTATAAAAGCTCACTGTACAAACACACGCACGCACACGCACGCGCGCGCGCGCGCCCACACACACACACACACACACACACACACACACACACACACACACACACACACACACACACACACACACACACACACACACACACACACACACACACACGTAGGCTTGCACACACGCACACACACACATACACACCCACACGCACACACACGTACACTTGCACACACGCACACACACACACACCACACACACACACAAAGCAAGCGCGCAAATGTTTACACTGCATCAATGCTACCGTGCGTCAAATATCCTTCAGTAGTATAGCATCCTCGTTCCAACTGGACCTACACAATCAAGTATCTCTTTTAACAGCAACCCTTTGACAGCAACCCTTCCCCCCCCCTCCCCCCCCCCCCCCCCCCCCCCCCCCCCCCCCCCCCCCCCAAATCGTTTCATTGGTTTCAGAACACCAACGCAATGAATTCATCCTTAACAATGTATCGAAAGGGCTCTATTTCTACCCACAGTACCAAAATTACGCATGGGTCGACAGCAAACCCGTACTCAGCGTGTGCTTTGATAACATCCACACGGAGGTCTTTTTTTTTCTTTATAAACCCCACCCACAATGTTTTTATAGCTTACAGTACACAAAAACACGTTGTAGTGTACAGTATACTAAAGCCAACACCAACACCTATCGATAAACCTTTGTGACATTAATGTTAAAAACACAAACCAATTATTAGTTGCTTTTTTCCCCATTTTTATTGTTTTTCCACACAATGTCTTTATGTTTGAGTGTGATAAAACAAAAACAAAAACAAACAAAAAAAATGAAGTTCTCTTTTTCTTCAGTACACACGAGATTGTATATTAAGGGATAGCACACACCAGGTTTGACCTTTCGCGGTAAATGCCCGAGCGTGTGATTCTCTCACTTACTGTAATGACTATGACATTTCCTTCGTGCGATAGTACTGTGGCGCACGCCTCGGTCAATACTTCGTTCTGGAATTTCCCCCCTGAGAGAGAGAGAGAGAGAGAGAGAGAGAGAGAGAGAGAGAGAGAGAGAGAGAGAGAGAGAGAGAGAGAGAGAGAGAGAGAGAGAGAGAATATGATCTCAACTTACCCCGTTAAAAAACTAGTCTTCGACGTAGGTCGTTGGCCCCCAGCGACAATTCAGTTGCAGGCAAAACCATCTCTCTCTCTCTC
>JADBJO010004852.1:114775-119775 GCA_016801955.1 Conus betulinus
CATGTTTTCTTAGATTATGATTAATTGTTTTGCTTGCTTATCTTATCTTTTCCATCAATCAATTTATTACATTGTTTGTTTAATCATTTATTTATTTATATTATTATTATTATTATCATTATTCATTTGTTCATCTATTTATCAACTCATTCATTTATCTATTAATTTACCTATTTATATATCTATTTTGTGCACTTGTTTAGTTATTGTTGTTTATTCATTCATATACTTATTCATCTATCATTATTCCTTTTCATTTTGACAGAATCCCCACATTCCTTAGTCTCGTTTGCGCTCGAACACAAGAGCAGCGGCAACGTCAACCGTCATTATTACCCCCATTTTCTTGACAGTTTGGGACAGAATATATAAACCTACAGGGAAATCAAGAAGTCCATTATGAATGCATTAATGCCCCTGTTACTATCATCCAGGGCATGCGTTGTACTGCACAGGATCATTTCAGGTCAGTTTGTGCGACGCCTTTAATTGGGTAGGCCACATTTTTTGTGGTTGTATATTTTTCACCCCATTTTTTTTTTCTTTCAATAGAGAATGTTATTGGCGAACTAAGGCACGCACTTGACAACAGGACTTTCCCGCCAAATGCTATACATCTTAAAAGTTAATCGTCATGCCATGTATGTCATTCGCGTTGATGCTCGTGATGCGGCGTGTGAGAGACGAGGATACAAAAGAACCACACAACAATGCTTCCTCTTCTTCTTCTGCGTACGCAGGCTGATACTCCTGCGGACACTCTCTATATGAACAGACAAGTTTTTAACCCCATCTACCCGACAACGGGAGAGGAGTTTTGTGTGTATGACCATTAAGGCAGCCATGCTCCATCTTCGGCAAAGGTGCATGCTATGTGTAACGTGTCATCCATACCAACAGCCAAACTGGCCTTTCTGTTCCGAAAGTTGGTGATGGGATCTTGTGTGCAAGATGTTACGCGTGCGTTCACACATGGAACCTCGGTTTATAGTCTCATTCGAAGGACTGTTTAGGAAATGGGGTCAGAACTACTGTCAACTCCAAGGGAAAATCCCCCCGTACCGAAACGGCCCGGCGGAGATTCGGACCCCCAGCCCTTGGATTACGAGTCCGGCGCTCTACCAACTGAGCTTTTCCGGCCACAACAATGCTTATTCGGCATCCTTACTGCTGCCTAAAACACACAGCGTGATGAAAAAAAGAAGAAACAAAGCCCTACACGAAAAAAAAGAAAGGCAGGAAGTAAATAGACAATCCTCTGACGTACATGGAAGACAGAACACGGAACAAAACGTATACACAGAACGGGGAAGGGGGGAGTGTGTGTGTGTGTGTGTGGGGGGGGGGGGGGGGGGGGGGTAAGGTGAGGTAATGTTGCTTATAGCCCAGCCGACCGCAAAGGGCCATATCAGGGCTGTCACCACGTTAAAATCAACTCACAAAGTCATCTCAAAAAAAAAAGAAAAGAAAACAAACAAACAAAAAAAAAAAAAACGTTTAACGAATATTGTCTGACAAACATCAAAGAGAGAAGGAAAGAATGGGATAAATGTAATGTAGGGAGTGGAGGGGGGGGGGGGCAGCTTTGTGGAGGGTAGGATGAGCTGGAGTTGAGAAGTGTGCAACGGGGATCAGAAAATGAAACAAAAGGACCTTTTTTCCCCCGACACATCCTTCAGTTTTTCTACTTTTCTTGGGGCAGCTTAGATTTAAAATCTCCTTCCTTTGAACACGAGAGCGGTGATAAAACCAAGTGTCAATAATGTCTGAAGAGCAGCAAGTTTTTTTTATTATTTTTTTTTTTAATTTTCAGCAAATCATAATATCTGGAATCAATGTGTTCGTCCACGTTCATGTGATTAGGCCCTCTTTGCATAGAGTGCGCAGCGCAAGCACCCTATCATATATTTCAGTCGATCCCAAATCTGTCATTGCATCGGTCATTCGCGTTGACGAAGGACGATCATTCTTTTCATTTGTATTTGTTTTTCTTATTCCTTTATTCATTTATTGACCTATCTTAAATATACTTACTTATGCATTTATTTATCTTATTAATTTATGTATCTATTCATTTCGTCTACTTATTTGTTTAGTGATTTAGTTCATTTCTCTGTTTCATTTATTTATTGACATCTCTACTGATTCATTTTGGTCGACACCGCACAGAAATGTCTTTGTCCTCATGCCAAACAAGTTCATACGAACGCATACAAACGCATTTAAGAGTATTTCAATTAGGCAGACAATAAAGGGACAGAAATGCTTTTTTTTTTTTCTCTCAAGAAATGAATTAATGGGAACTAGGATATCACTTCTGTTTGCCCTCCATTGTATTTGGGCTAATTTCAGCAAATCATAAAATGAAGTGAAAATTCTGATCCCTTCTCTTCCCTCCCCCACATTCTTCAGATTTCGCTGAGGTTAAGAAACGTTCATGTGATGCTTGGTACGATAGACAGGGCAGTCCCGGTATGTTGTTTTAATCGGCTATAAAATGAATTATACTGTTGTTGTTGTTCACATTTTTTTTCTTTCTCCTCCATACTTGTACAGGTGGTTTCAATTTAGAGAAACAACAGTATCATGAGAAGGCGCGCTATGTTTTGTGAAAAAAATGTATCTGTGGTATTAAAAAAAAAAAATTAGAACGGTGTACGCTGTTCCCCTATAATATCATTGACAGCCCCGACAATAAAGGATCATATCTCTCTCTCTCTCTCTCTCTCTCTCTCTCTCTCTCTCTCTCCTCTCCTCTCTCTCTCTCTCTCTCTCTCTCTCTCTCTCCTCTCCTCTCTCTCTCTCTCTCCTCTCCTCTCTCTCTCTCTCTCTCTCTACTCTTACGCCACACACGGTACGTCGGGCTTTTTTCTGTCACACAGATAATCGAAACCAAGGCACTCAGGTAATACATTCCCCTTACCATCCACGGGAAAGCACTAACGCCGGCACTTTGGCAGCAGAGAAAATAAAACACAGATAAGGAGCGCGAACTCATCTGTGAAATGCGTGCGCGGTGGAGGTCTGGGAGGCACAGAGGGGGGGGGGAGAGCAGTGAAAGGTGGTAAGGGATGATGGAGAAAGGTGTAAGACACAGCACGTGTTTATAAATTATAGCGCATTTATCTTAAGTATATGTACAAGCAGAGTTATAACTCATTGCACACGTCAACAAAGATCACTCCTCCTCAGTTGCCAGCAAACTGCGAGCGCGATCTGGTCAGCTTACTTGCACAGAAACTTGAAAATAAGCGGCAAAGGCAGCAAGATGTGTGAGCGAAGAGAGAGAGAGAGAGAGAGAGAGAGAGAGAGAGAGAGAGACAGACAGACAGACAGACAGAGAGAGACAGAGACAGAGACAGACAGCCAGCCAAACAGACAAAACAGAGGGACAGAGAGAGACAGATAAAACAACGAGAGAGAGAAAGAAAGAGACAGACAGCCAGGCGGACAGACCCAGACAGAACAGAGAGAGAGAGAGAGAGAGAGAGAGAGAGAGAGAGAGAGAGAGAGAGAGAGAGAGAGAATCATCTATTTTACAGACTATGGTCCCTTTCGAAGATATATACGACAAACTTTCCAACATGTTTGTAAGGGGAAAAAAATAGCATACAGTTAATTGAATATAAAACACAAGACGTCTGTAAGATGTTGCTGAGGAGGAAGAAACCAAACTCAAACGCAGAGAAAAGCCAACAAAACAGGAAGTGATAAGAATGCAACTCGACCAACAATGCGAAAAGGATGACATGATAGCGTGTTGTGAAAGGAATTGGTGGAAGGGGTTTCAGGGAGTGTGGCTGGGAAAACTGGACGAAATATGGAAGCAGAGGGGAAGGGTAGGGGGGGGGGGGGGGGGGGGGGGGGGGGGGATTCAGGGGAAAAATACAAAAAGACATTTCTCCGTATTCCCTGCAGTTTCTCGTCTCATTTCTGTCAGATTTCCCACATTTCTGTAGAAGCTTAGAACTAAAGTCTCCTTCTTTAGAACATAAAAGCAACGGCAACATCAGCTGCCATAAACGTTTGAGAAGCATCAGCTTAGGACGGGGTACTGCGTAGTTTAGTTACAGTAAAAATCAGAAAAATCTGCAATTCATTTATCATTCATGCTGTGGTCATTGACCATTCTTTGCATGCATTTCCCTGCACTAGGCTTGGTCGATTCAATGTCTGTCACTGGATAAATGAATTCTGTTGACGAGTTTTTTTTTTTTGTTTGTTTGTTTTTTTTTTTGTTTGTTTTTTTTTTTTGGGGGGGTTGATGTTGCTTATTTGCTTGTTTGTTCGTTTGTTTTGTTCGTTTTTGCGTGTTTGCTTTTTTTTTTTTAAGGGGAACTTGATGCAAATTGTTGAAATGTTTCCGGAGTTTGAATTAGAGAAATAACTGATACTGATCAATTACAGCCCCCCCCCCCCCCCACACACACACACACACACACACACCACCCCCCCCCATACAGTGAGGAATACACAAGTAACAGGAAACTAGTTCCAACTGCAACGTAGTTTTTTCTGCATTTGTTTCATTTTGTGGTATCAGCAATTCAAGGCAAGACCATGACCACACCACTTTTTCGTAGCTCTCCCCACTTCTATCGTCCTTCACTTCTCTTTCCTTTCACACCCCCCCCCCTCCCCCCCTCCCTAAGCGCGCGCGCGCACACACACACACACACACACACACACACACACACACACACACACACACACATACTCACACATACACGCACGCAGGCACGCACGCACGCACGCACGCACGCACGCACGCACACACACACATACACATACAAAAAAACACATTCACAGACACACAAACAGCGCTCGCACACACACAACACACATACACATACACACACACTACACACTTCACAGACACATAAACAAATATACATAAATGTATATCGCATGCCATCTCTCTCTCTCCTCCTCTCTCATCTCTCCACTCACACTCTCCTCCTCATCTCACTCACGTCTCTCACTCACACACAAAAACTTTT
>JADBJO010004852.1:132275-142275 GCA_016801955.1 Conus betulinus
CCTGTCATTAAATAAACCTCCCATGGTTTGCTGTTCAAAATTTTTCTTGGCTTTCGCTGACTGGCAACTAGAGTGAGATACGCGCGCACGCGCACGTGGGCGCACAGACAGACAGACAGACAAACACACACACACACACACACACACATCTCTGTCTGTCTGTCTGTCTGCCTGTCTGTCTGTCTCTCATTCCATTCCTCTCCCTCACAGTCTCTGTGCAAGCACACGCACGACGAGCGACTCATCGAAATAAGACGTCTGAAAGACAACAGGCAGCTACGCAGAACAGAAAAAAAAGAAAAGGCATACCACATCAGTTACCTCCCATCTCTGTACCACCGCTCCATCACTTTGTATATCCGCGGACTCCAGGCAAGTCAATGATACAAGAAAAAAAAAAAAATGGTCTGGAAGACCAAGTTCATATATCAAAGATTATTTCGGGCCTCTTCGCACACGCTGCTCGGGAGAAGAAGAGGGGGGGGGGGGGGGGGGGGGGGGGGTCACAATGTATTGAACCATGGAAGACGGAGTTATCTGACTTTGGATCCTTAACAAGGCAGTCGTGTCTTTCTAGTTCTGGTTCCTCATATTCAGATTTACTGTCTTGCCACAAAAATACTCACGAGATGAATGGAAAGCCTGGCATTTTTTTTTTTTATACAAAATAGGTTGCATAGTGGTTTAAGTCTGGAACTGTGTTGTTGTTCTGAACAATGTGTGCATTGTCCCGCTTGCTCTGATGATCCGTCCGGACCCCCACCTCTCTCTCAGTCTCTCTCTTCTTCCTATCTCTGTCTCTCTCTGTCTGTCTCTCCCTCCGTCTCTCTCATTCACTCTCTCTCCCCCCCCCCCCTCTCTCTCTCTCTCATTAAAAATGTCTTGGGATAGCCCTTACAATCACTCGGTCATCTGTGATCTTAAAAAAAAAAAAAAATCAACTACATTAGCAACGAGTAAAAAAAAAAAAAAAAAAAAAAAAAAAAAAAAAAAAAAAAAAAAAAAAAGGTCTACTATCGAATTTGTTAGCCTAAAATAAGAGAAGTATCTCCCTGGGATTTTTCTATGCGTAAATACAGTTCTGGTGTCTGCTTTACGTTAGTTCAACCCCATCCAGGCCAGGACCTCTGTCCGCACTGTCTCCTTCGTCACTACTATGAGAGAGGGACGCTAGACAGGAGTGCCCGCATTCCAGTGATAAACAGTACCTTCTCAGGTGAGGGGCGGGGGGACACTTCGGGGGGGAGGGCGGGGGGGGGGAATCGTCGAGGCCGCTTGCGCGATGGGAGGCGCGCGCTGCTGAGTTGTAAATTGTTTGTAATGAACCAACACGTTCGTACGTGCCCTGATCCGTTACTGCGCGTAGGCTGTGGGGACGAAGAAAAGATAAACGAACGCATACAATAGAAGAAGAAGACGGAACGAACAGAACGAAAGAGAAGAGAACAACGAAAAGGCTTCTCGGCTTTAATCATTCTAAGATCCGCGAAGGGAATAAAATTGCCTGCTGTTTAGATTTATAAGCCGTTAGCTGTACCGCGTTAAGAGGGTAAGGAATTAGAGGGAAGTAAAGTTCAAGAAGAGAAGAAGGCTTACAGACACTAGTTTTTTATTTTTTTTTATTTAGCGGTAAGGGCTTACAGACACTCATGCTTCTTGGACCCTCAACACAACTTTCCAATTTCAGTACACAATAACATTTGCATGGTCAATGGATGTGACCGCATATGGTGCCAAAGAAAACAGAAGAAAAACTGTTAATGCCGACCCATAATGGGCGTTTTTCACGGCACATTACAAGACACCATGACAAACACAGGAGCTGCAGCAGATCCAAAGTGGCGAACGGGCGAGGGGGGGGGGGGGCGGGGGGGGGCGGGGGGGGGGGGGGACGGGGGGGGGGGGGGGGGGGGGGGGGGGCCCATTTCCACACGGGGGAGGGGGGGGGGGGGTCGGGGGGGGGGGGGGGGGGGGGGGGGGGGGGGGGGGGGGGGGGGGGGGGGGGGGGGGGGGGCAGGAACGTTTATGCGTTTAGGAGGGGGGGGGGGCGGGGAGGCGTAGGGGGGGGGGGGGGAGGGGGGGAAGGCGTATGCATGCATTGCAAGACTTTTTGTCTGTCTTTTTCTTCTGAGTAACAGGGAACCATGTGATAAGTATTCCGGACATAGCCACGCGGCGATCACATCTGTCTCTGTGTGTCTGTCTGTCTCTCTCTCTCTCCCTCTCTCGTCTCTCTATCCTCGTGTCTGCCCCCCCCACCCACCCACCCCCCCCGCCCCTCTCTCCTCTCTCTCTCTCTGGGCGTGCGTTGCGGCGTGCGTGCATGCGTGGCGTGCGCGCGTGCATGCGTGCGTGCGCGCGCGTGTGTTGTGTGTATAATGTGTGTGTGTGAGTACAACCATGGTTTTTAACTCTAATAATGAAATGGTTTTCAGTCAGTATGTGTGGTGTTGTGTGTGTGTGTGTGTGTGTGTGTGTGTGTGTGTGTGGTGTGTGTGCGCGCGCGCGTGCGTGCGGTGCGTGCGTGCGTCTGTGTTTGTGTGGTGTGTGTGTGTGTGTTTGGTGTGTATTTGTGTTGTGTGTGTGTGTGTGTGTGTGTGGTGTGAGTGTGTGTGTGTGTGTGTGTGTGTGTGTACTCTATATTCCACACTCAAAATCTCAGAAAGTCCTTTTTGACACACTTTTTATGAGACTAATTGATCATACATGAATCACCCTCCCATCCCCCTACCCCCCACACCCTATGCCTCTGCGCCCTGCTCCCTGCATCATCCCCCTGGTGTCATCTCCCGATGTCATCATCTCCCAGATTCATCACCTCCCGTGTATACCGGTGGGATTATTCCCAAGTCTCTCAATCCGGTCATTCTAGTCTGAGCCAGAACCATTGGAGGGGCACTGGCAAAGAGCACATGGAGCAATCTAGATGCGATCGTCGTGGGGCTACCCCAGAAAAGTAGACCCCTGCAACCTTGGCAGAATTCATTCATTAGTGTACAATGACCTCTGTCCTCATACACACATTGGACACCAACCAACCAACACACACACACACACACACACACACCCACACCACACAAACCACACACACCTTCTGCTTATATCAACGTGTTTAGTACCAGTGCCATCTTAAGCGTGACAGCCCCCCGTTTAGGGGCCACAATCACGTCACAACAAAATGCATACGTCATACACATGAACCTGGCAAAACATTATCGCCGGAGCACAAAGTGTTCTGGCAAACGATTAGGCACTTAATTGGCGGCTTTGGTTTCGCCTGATATTTTTTTGGGGGGGATTTTTTGAAAGACGAGTTTTGTGCTGGAAATTTTCATTAAAATGCATTATAGAAAGGTAATACTAAAAAAAAAACACAACAACAAAACCACAATCACACGAAACAATCCACATCACACCCTTACTTCCAATGTACAAACAAGCAAACACACACACACACCACACACCACACACACACAACACACACTTCTTCTATGTCACACACACACACACACACACCACACACACACACACACACACACACACACACCCACACACACACACACACACACGAACACACGTCACATCACGCGCGCGCGCGCGCACTCACAAACACACACACACTCACCCACTCACACCCAAAACACCCACCCCCACCCACCCCCCACTTCTTCTATGTCACACACACACACACACACGCCACACACACACACACACAACACACACACACACACACACACACACACACACGTACCATACACGCGCGCGCGCGCACTCACAACACACACACTACCCACACTCACACACACACCCACACCCACACCCACCCACCCACTCACCCACCCACACACACACACACTTACACGTGCCCGTGCCCGTGCCCGGCTATGGTTCAGGGGAGCTCAAGTGAACGTAAATGACACAGAAAGCGCGCGGAGAATAATGGAAAACAAAAATCAGGGGCAAAGACGCATAGCTAAAGATTCACACTCCACTTAACGGTTTTCCCTGCAAGGACAAGATCCATGGCCAAACGTCGCAAGCATGGCAAGAGCTTGGCAGAGAACAACTAGCACGTGAAACGCTAGTCTCTTCTTCCCCGTCATTAAGAATACAACCTATCTCTTTCGTTTAAAACCCACGGGGTATTTTTCCCAATCTCTCTCTCTCTCTCTCTCTCTCTCTCTCTCGTCTCTCCTCTCTCTCTCTCTCTCTCTCACACACACACACACACACACCACACACACACCACCACACCACACACCGCATACACACACACACACACACACACCACACACCACACACACACACACACACACACACAGATACACACACACACACACACACACACACACGACACACACACGCACACACACAAAGACACATGCGTGCGCGTGCGCGCTCACACACACACACACACACACACCACACACACACACCACACACACACACCACACACACACTCACCACACCTTGCATACGTTATACCATACATACACACACCTGCTCACATAGTGCCGCCCACACTGGCGTATTAGATTAGGAGGGAGAGGCAGAGACAGTGGAGACAGAAGAGGGAAAGAGAGAGAAAGGGGAAAAAGATACGAGGCAGAGACAGATACACGGACAGGCATCATGAAAATTACATTACAGACACATTTTTCTTTCTTCCAAACCTGCTCTCTCTCTCTCATCCTCTCTCTCTCTCTCTCGCCATCTCTCTCTCTCTCTCTCACCTTTCTCAAGTACGCTCTCGCTCTCCCTCTCGCGTATGTCGCTGTCCGGTCTTTCTCTGTGTATGTCTCTCTCGTTCTTTTTTCTCTCTCGCTCTACTTTCTTCTTCGCTCCTCCTCTCTTCTCTCTCTCTCTCTGTCTCTTACTATTGTCCCTCTCTGTGTCTATCTGTCCTGCTCTCTTCTCGGTCTCCCTCTCACTCTCTCTCTCTCTCTCAATCTCTCTCGGTCTCTCTCTCTCGCTCTCTCTCTCTCTCGCTCTCTCTCTCTCTAAGAAAGTACGCGCGAAGGATATGGAAAAATAAATCAAGCATTAAATACGCATTAAGCTACAAAGGTCACACTCCACTTACTCGTTCCCTTTCCGTCTAGATCCCAAGGTGGAACGTAGCAAGCATGGCAAGAGGTTTTGGCAGACCGAGAATGACTACCACGGTAAACCACTAGTCTCTGCTGTCCCATCATTAAGAAAACCACCCATCTCTTGACGGTTAATTGTTTTAAACCTTTGGGTTATTTCACACAACTACACACACACGCCGCGCGCGCGCAGCGTCACCAGCGCCCACGCACGCACGCACGCAACGCAGGTTGGCACGCACGCACGCCCACGCTCACGCACGCACCACGCCACTCACATGACATACCATTACATACATGTATACATACATACATACGCAACACATGCGCACATAGGCAACCGCACACACAGATTTAGGAATAGAGAGCGGGAGAGACAGAGACAGAGCGACATAGAGTGAAGGAGAGATAGAGTGATGTAGAGACAGCAAGAGAGACAGGGACACGGGCAGAGACACCAGCAAATTAGAGACAGATCTCTTACTCTGCACACGGCCACAGAGCCCTAAAATCCTTTAAAATCCTACGCTACATCTCTCTTACCTCCCCACCACCTATTCTCTCTCTCTCTCTCTCCTCGTCTCCACTCTCTCTCTCTCTCTCTCTCCTCTCCCCTCTCCTCTCTCTCTCTGTCCGTCTGTCTATCTGTCCCTCTCTCGGTCTCTCTCTCTGTCTGTCTGTCTCTCCTCCCCTCTCTCTCTCCTCTCTCTCCCTCGCCTCTCTCCTCTCTCTCCTCTCTGTCTATCTGTCTCTCTCGTCTGTTCCTCTGGTCTTTCTGCTCCTCTCTCTCTGTCTCTCTCCTCTCTCCTCTGCGTCTCGTCTCTCTCGTCTCTCGCTCTCCTCTCTCCGATCTCTATCTCTCTTGCATCTCCGCCTCTCTCTCTCTCTCAGCTGAGAAAGCGGTGCTAAGGGGGAAAATAAGGTCAAGGGGTAAAGACGCATAGCTAAAGAGTCAACACTCCACTTTACTCGTTCCCTTTCCAGGTCAAGATCCAAGGTGAAACGTAGGCAAGCATGGGCAAAGCTTGTCAGAGAATGGACTAACCGGGAAAGGGAAACACTAGTCTCCGCTTCCCGTCATTTGGAATCTCCCAACCTCTCTGTGGCAGTTAAAACTTTCGGGTTGATTTGTCCCGGCGCATGCAACGGCATGTTTAACGCACACACACAAGGGGGAAACACACACACCACACACACCACACTACAACACACACCCATACACACATCCAAGGCGCGCGTTGCGCAGCGCGGCGCAAAAGCGCCACGCATACTTCATCCCACCACTGTCACAAACAACACAAAATAAACCACATAGCAATCACACACACTCAAAGACACTTAGCACACACCGGCATGCAAAATACAGACACGGCATGCAACGCGCGCTGACGCGCGCGCTGCACACACACGGCACAACACACCACCACCCACCACACACACACACCATGGCGCGCGCGCACACGCCTGGCACACGCACATGCGCGGCATGCAACACGCAGAGGCCGCACGGACAGAAACACAGAATAACACATGACTCCACAGACTCAAAGACACCTACACACACGCATGACAGACAGACAAAACCGGAGAGACGGAGCTGCGTGAGCGGGAGCTGAGAGACAGGAGGAGAGAGACGGAGGAGAGAGAGGACACAGAGAGTGGAGGGAGAGGGGAAGAGAGCAGAGGGAGAGAGCCCACAGGCGCAGACACAGACAGGACAGAGACAGAGCGAGAGAGAGAGAGAGAAAACAAAAGAGAGAGAGAGAGAGAGAGAGTGATGGAGCGGGAGAGAGAGACAGAAAGGTTCGGTGGATGTCCACAATTCCCACAACATATTCTATTATTAAGATTAAGTTTGCCTGTCGGTCTGTTTTGCCAATTTCTCTCACCTTGTAACCCTAGTTTGTGAAGAGAGAGAGAGAGAGAGAGAGACGAGAGAGAGAGAGGGGACGAGAGAGAGAGAGAGAGAGAGAGAGATGGACAGAAAAACATTTAGTCATAAGGAAGACATACGCATCGTGTGTGTGTGTGTGTGTGTTGTGTGTGGGTGTGTGTGTGTGTGGTGTGTGTGTGTGTGTAAGAGTATGTGCGTGTGTGTGCGGTGTGCGTGCCATCTGTGTGTGCATCTGTGTGAGCGCGCGTGCGCGCGCGCGCGCGCGTGTGTGTGTAGGTGTGTGTGTGCGCGCGCGCGGTGTTGTCTGTCACGTGTCTGATTCTCGTTCTGTGTGTCTCTTCAAAAACTGTGTCTCCGTCTCTTGCTCCCAATCTTTTACACGACGAGCCTGCCAACAAGCTAGGGACGTCAGAAAGACAGGTACACTAAAAGCTAGGCCGAGCCCAAAGAGACGAACGGCGTGCCAGTAGTTACTTAATTCCCCTCTCTGACGCCCATGCCTCACCACAGAGTTTCGCCCCACTCCTGTTGGGACTGAATGAGTTAAGGGACTTAGAGCCGCGCGAGATAAGCTGCACGTGCCACGGACATTCTGGACTTCTCCTGACATTTCGTGCCCTGGAGGGTCGGTCGTAGCAGATCAACTCATGGAGGAGGAGAGGGCTGTCTGAGCTGAAAACAAAATCAGCTTTCCGTTGTTCCTGGTTCCTGGACAGTCATACAGATCTTGGCCTTTTTTCCTTTTTTTTTTTTTATTTTTTTTTTTTTATTAAATTCAAACGTGTTTGCCACGAATGCACAAAGCATAATACATGTCAGGCAGTGTTAGAATATAAGTTTACCAACAACGGCAGTTTTTTTTACACGGGCGGTCGGGAAGTGGTGGAGGGGGGGGGGGGGGGCGGGGTGGGGGGGGGGTGGGGGGGGGGGGGGGGGGGGGGGGGGGGGTGGGGGGTGGGGGGGGGGGGGGGTGGGGGGGGGGGGTTGGGGGGGGGTGGGGGGGTGGGTGGGGGGGGGGGGGGGAGGGGAGGGGGGGGGGGGGGGCTGGGGGGGGGGGGGGGGGGGGGGGGGGGGGGGGGAGGGTGGGGTGGGGGGGGGGGGGGGGGGGGGAGGGAGGAAAGGGAAAACACACACACACACACACACACACCACACACACGCATGCACTTACGTGCACGAGCGCGCGCGGCACTTTGCACACGAAAGCACCACAACACATACTCACCACACACTCGCGCACGCGCGCGTGCCCCCATGCGCTACCACATTTGCGCATGCATGCACAGATGCCACTGACAGACATACAGACACAGAACGGGACACACAGACAGACAACAACACACACACACCACACACACCACACACACACACACCCACACACACACACTCACGCACGCACGCTCGCACGCACGCCCACGCCACGCACACACACACACACACACACCACACACACACACACACCACACATACACACACAGGCACTCCACACACACACACACCCACACACACACACACACACAACACACACACACACACACCACACAAACACCAACACACACA
The DNA here is from genome assembly GCA_016801955.1 of Conus betulinus. Lineage (NCBI taxonomy): Eukaryota > Metazoa > Mollusca > Gastropoda > Neogastropoda > Conidae > Conus > Conus betulinus. The sequence continues at coordinate 140,820 of JADBJO010004852.1, forward strand.
AAACACACACACACACACACACACAACCACACGCACGCACGCTCGCGCGCGCTGACACACACACACACACACACGCACTCACGCACGCACGCACACGCACGCACGCAACGCACGCACGCACTCACGCGCACACGGCGCACGCACCACTCACGCAACGCACGCACTGCACGCACGCACAGCACGCACACAACACACACACACACACACTCACACACGCACGCGCACCTTTATATTGATCTCTTTTCACTAGCTATTCTCTTCTCCGAGCTACGTTTTTACACTATTTTGCCTTCTTTCGACGGTGTTTTTTTTTTTTTTTTTTTTTTTTTTAAGCGGATCTCATTCGATTGCTTGACAGCACCAGTTACCATAACAACATTATCCACTAAGCAGGGCGGAAAAAAGGTTCCACATTTCTGCTTCCAAATCGTTCAGGGTAAAATAATTGATACCAACAACAAGGAAGATATCTGGGGGATTCGGATGAGGTGTGGGGGTGGGGGTGGGGGGGGGGATGGATGAAGGAAGAGCGTCGCGGACGTCCCGGCTGGGAGGTCGAGGGTTCGAATCCCTCAGAAGTCATGTGGGTTTTTTCTGCCCCGACCGGCTCCTACCCAGAGTTGAGTTTGCTGCGGACTCAGTTGGGAAGACTGGGACCACACAGTCGAGTTTCATCCACTAATGGATGCGTTTCTGAGAGTGTTGCTCAAATTTCCTGACCAACACTGCAGGTGTCTGTATCTCTCGGGCCTGGTTGACGCCGGGATATATTATGAAAGGAAGCGTAGAGTACAGCCCTGTCATGTAGTCTCAGACCGAAATGGAAATCCGTAGCATCATCATTTAATCATCCTCATTCTCATCGATCAGCATAAAAAAAAAATGTCTCAAATTCTGTGGCCCTTCATGCCCTGCTCTCATGGTGACCTCAAGTTTCGATGTCCTCTCCACGTCTGTGGCCTTGGTTGGTTCCGTCGGGGTCACCGGTATCAGCGAGTCTATGGGGGCTGTCGTTGGACGGACGTGGTGGCGCCCTCCGGAGGGAGAGCTCTTTCACGCCGGCTCCGCGACTAGTATAAGCAATTATTGTCGTCAGTAGGGGGGGCTTAGTAGGTGGTGTCCTGCGTATGTTAGATCAGAACAGGCGCCACTGAACACCACCGAAGTGACTCGGCAGCAGTGCAGTGTCTCCTCCGGTGGGTTGCCTCTTGACGACGGACTGACATTGGCTGCTCCCTGGTGATTGCCGGTGTCGTGGCTGCGGCGGGGCCGACCGGCCCGTGGACGGGCTGTGGACGGGGTGTCGGAATGAACGAAGTGGGTGCACTGCCTCTGAGGTGGCGCAGAGGTTTGGAGCAAAAAAAAAAAAAAAAAAAAAAAAAAGGAAGAGGGATGGGCACTACCTTCAATCCAGCCGTGCCCCCAACACGGTAAATCTCTTGTCAGGTCACTGCAT
>JADBJO010004852.1:154775-157275 GCA_016801955.1 Conus betulinus
TTAATCTTTTATTCAAAATGTTTGTATAAATTTTGCACAACACACTGGTTAAAACAATACCCCTGTAATTATTTGGCTGATCAGCATCACCTTTCTTATGTATCGGTATAATAATAGATTTTGACCATTTCAAGGGGAAAACTCCGAGATCAAATATCTTATTGCAATACATTACAAGGAAATCAATAACGGAAACATCTGCATTTTGTAACAATTCGCCTATGATCTTATCTGGCCCTGAACTCTTTCCAGCTTTGACGGTTATCAATACTGGCGTAAACCTCATGCCTAGAAATAAGGGCATTATAAGGAACCTCAAAACTTCCCTCATCTGAGTCTCCAGTAAAGTTAGACTCTTCTGCATGTGAAGTTCTTTGTTTGGTTCATTAAATGAATTAAAGAAGTGTTCATGCCATTGTTCTGTTGTGATGTTGGTATAGATTACAGATTTCCTGTTAATGAATCGAACTGTTTGCCAGAACAATTTTGAATCATTCGTGGATTGTTTGAGTTCATCTAGCTTAATGGTCGAATTCCCTTTTTTTGTATAGCATGAGTTTATAATCTTTTCTTTCTGTGACGTAAGCGTCTCTTTTTTTCTTCCATTTTTCCTTCTTATCACGTTTAATTTTTTTAACAGCTGTCTAACTGTTTTTCTTTTATCGAGCACACTCTTCGTCAAACCACTAATTTTTTTCTTTCTGTGGCCGTTACCTACAGTTCTAATCATGCATGCAGCTGAACTACATAGTGCTTTAGCAAATATATCAATAGACATACTGATGTCAGAACTAAGTTCTGCCCGAGCATTTAACATGCGCTGTGTAAACTCCTTAGATTGTTGTTGTTCTTTATATTCATTTATAAATTAATCAGACTAAACAATTCGATCTTCAGGTAAAGGTTCGATCACACAGGTTGGTCAATGTTACTATTTCGATCTCTATTATTCAACCTAAATTCCACAGGTAAATGCCATGAATCTATCTTGTCACCAATCTTTAAATCACAGTTGTAGTTTTAGAAATAAATCTTCAGACAATATCACATAATCAGTAACACTACAGCCATGAGAGGGAAATATAAGTAAAGTCCCCACTGGTATAGTTGGAACAACAACCATTAGCAATAATACAATCAAGCAGAAAACACAAATCTAACAACGACTCACCAAAGTTATTTATATAGTCATCTTTCGATTTGCATTGTAAACAGTGTATGCATTTGAATCGTCATCGTCAACATCCTCATACATATTCCAAAACGGACAATAATTTATCATTTGCTCTTTTGGTTGTTCGTTTCCAGTTTCTAGCATTCAGGTGACCCATTAACATAATATAAAATCTTGATTTCGAACAATGTCCCAAAATACTTTCTTGTAACTAGATAATTCCATCTTTGATTTGCAACTGATCGTACAGAGGACCATTTTCAGGCACAATATTGCTAGCAATTATTAAGATATCTTTATTACATCGGAGAACAGATTTATGCAGTTTCACAACAATCGTATTGCACAATTTATTAATGACTGACACATAACTTGCCAATGATTTTCTCACAAGCAGCAAAACGCCACCAGAATTTCTCCCTTGACGGGACATTTTTTTTTTTGCTGGAGCAGCAAATTTAACATGATCTGTAAAAATTCCATTGTAATCAAATGCGTTATCCACAAAAATCTCAGTTAAGCATGCAAAATCAAACAAGATACATAGTTCATAAAAGATAAGTCGCCAAGTTTAGAATACAGATTTTCAACATTATGCACAAGAAAACTCAAATGAGCAAAATGACCCTGCCTGTCTTATCGAGTGCATGTGGATCTTCTTGGGGGAGGGTTATTACCGGGACTCTTGTTGACTGGAGGGAGGACTGACCAGTCCTGGGGTGGTTCACACTGACACTGGCCCGTCCTTGTCCACTGACACCGCCTCTAGCTGAGAGAGAACCACCTCGTCCACGTACACTGCCACTACTCCTGGTACCACTGGAGTTTTAAACCACCACGTCTTTGTTCACTACCAATACTCCTCTCACCACTAGCGTATCCACGCGCACTGACACCATTCATGCTGTCACAACAGATAGCAGGAACATGTTCGGGTCCCCTGTCGTCATGCTGGTATCCACGTGGAACACGATCAGTAAACCCCCCCCCCCCCCCCCCCCACACACACACACACTTCTCCACGGAAACGTTGGCTGGTTCGATCCCTGCCCACTGTCTCTGCCCTGATCGCTGGAGTGAACACAGCTCTGTTTGCCAACACCACCCCCACCACTGCCACTGCATTCTCCTCGTGTTGCACGTAGGCTGGTGGGCTTCCACGTCTTTCATCCGCTTCATGACGTTGACCCAGGCGCTGAGTTGACTTAGTTCCAGCTGACAGTTGTGATGTAGGCGTTGTTCCTTCGGCGGCAGTATGTTGTCTTTCTGCTACTGCTGCTGCTACTGCCGCGTAGGTCCTTGGCTCCGTTCCCCGTTCCTCCGTAA
>JADBJO010004852.1:177275-183238 GCA_016801955.1 Conus betulinus
GAGACAGAGAGAAGAGACAGACAGACAGACAGACAGACAGACAGACAGACAGGGAAGACAGAGAGCAGACAGGTAGAATGACAGACAGACTGAGATAGAGAGAGGTCAGAGAGAGAGAGAGAGAGAGAGAGAGAGAGAGAGAAGAGAGGAGACAAACAGAAAGAGACAGAGACAACAGACAGAAAGACAGAGGCAGAGAGAGAGAGAGCGAGAGAGAGAGAGAGAGAGAGCAAGAGAGATATAGAGAGAGACAGGCGGACAGACAGGAGACAGACAGACAGACAGATACAGAGGCAGAGCGACGGCAGGAGAGAGAGAGAGAGAAGAGAGAGGAGAGAGGAGAGAGAGAGAGAGAGAGAGAGAGAGAAATCTACACGCACTCCCTCAGGGCATTGAGCATTTTCAGAATCCTTCCTTTTCCCCAGTCCTTGCCTTTGCCACTCTTACCACCTGATCAATAATAATCATACTGCAAAACCGACCCGGGCATGAACTGTGCGAAACGCGTCGGCTGCTGGACAAGCTTGTAACTTGTGTATATGTTTGGTTATCCCAGGTGCTTATTGCCCTGCATGTGTACGAAGTGGGTGAATGTATCGGAGCCAGCATTGGAACGATATGCACGTGCTCTTCTTTTGACCAGGACAGCAAAAGCTTCCATCCTTGTTTTGTTTTATTTTCAAATGTTAGCGTTGATCCTGCCATCATTCAAGACGGCTTTTCGATAATGATAAGATTTCGATTGGAACACAGCCAAGGCGCTTTTCGTTATGCGTCTGCTGTAGGTTGTTACTCATCTTTTAAAAGTTTTCATGCTAGAGGGGCCTGTTCACTATTTCATCAACAAAGTCGTGGTCACAGCATGTCAACGAAGGACTGACTACTCAGCATACAGCTTTTTTGTCAGGCTGGGCTGTCTTGTACACAGCGTGGTGTTGTCTGCTCTCGACAGCGCTCGTCGCTTTGACATGGTCTTCTTCGTCTTCTTTTTCTATTGTCTTCTTGTTCTTCTGTTCTTGTTCTTATTCTTGTTCTTGTTCTTCTTCTTCCTTCTTCTTCTTCGTCGTCGTCTCGTGCGTCGTCGTCGTCGTGCTTCTTCTTCTTCTTCGTTTTTTCTTGCTCTTTTTTTCTTCTGCTATTACATCCTCCTCCTCTTCTTCCTTCTCTTTTCCTTCTTCTTCGTATTCTTCTACTGCTTGTACTTCTTTTTTTTCGTCTGCTATTTACCCTCTTTCTGTCTTCCTTCTTTTCTGCTGTCTTTTTGTTTTTTTTTTGTTCTTCTTCTTCTTCTTCTTCTTTCTTCTTCTTCTGACTTTCTTCTTCTGCTATTTGTATTCTTCTTCTTCTTCGGCTATTTTCTTTCTTCTTCTTCTCTTCTTCTTCTCTCTTCCTGCTTCCTCCTCTCCTCCTCCCTCTTCCTCTTCTTCCTTCTTCTTCTTTCTTCTTCTTCTTCTTTCTTCTTCTTCGTCTTTGTCCTTTTCTTCTTCTTCTCCTTCTGCTTCTTGTCTTTCTTCTTCGTCTTCGTTCTTCTTCTTCTTCTTCTTTTCTTCAATTCTTTCTTTTTTGTTTTCATCTTCTCCCTAATCATATCCCTATCCAACCACCTTCTCTTTCTCCTTCCTGTCTTTTTTTATTTAAACATCTGTTAGGTACCAGAATGAGCCATGTGTGAATATAACTGTCCTCATGTTTAAATAATATCATTAATGTGGTTATGATGCATAAGAGCGAGAAGAGAGAGATAGAGCGAGATGAGGAGACGAAGGAACAGAAACAGACAGCAGAGACAGACAGCCAAACAGACAGATAGAGAGAGACAGACAGACAGACAGACAGAACAGAGTCATAAGACATCTAAGCCTAGAAAAGGTGAGAGAGACAGAGAGGTGTTTCAATATTTTATATTCTTGTGAGAGTCTTATGCTAAAGGTCAATAAGCAGTGTTTCCAGCGTGTGTGGCGAAGGGCCACTCCGCAAGAGTGCACTGAACCGGCTCCGTGTCTCGTAGTGCATTTATGTCAAGTCGATCCGCCAACACCTCCCCCCCCCCCCCCCCCCTCCCCCCATCCACCCCGACTTACCCTGCGGACACCATCTCTTGCCGCCATAACTTGATGTGTGTGTGTGGTGTGTGTTGTGTGTGTGTGTGGTGCGTGTGAGTGCGCGGGCCGGCGCCGCGGCGCGCTGTGTGTATATGTATGTGTGCTTTTGTGTGTTGTGTGTGTGTGTGCTGTGTGTGGTGTTGTGTGTGTGTGTGTGTGTGTGTGGGGGGGGGGTGTGTGTGGTTGGGTGTGTGCGCGCGCGCGCGCGCACGCGTGCTACGTGTGTGTGTGGTGTGGTGTGTGTGTGTGTGTGGTGTGTGTGGTGTGGTGTGTGTGTTTGAGAGCGAGTGCATGCGCATGTTGTGTGTGTGTGTGTGTTTGTTGTGTGTGTGTGTGTGTGTGTGTGTGTGTGTGTGTTGGTGTGTTGTTTGCATGTGCCTTGTGTGTGGTGTGTGTGTGTGTGTGTGTGTTGTTTGTGTGTGTGTGTGTGGCCTGCTGTGCCTAGTGTGTTTTGTGTGTGGTGTGGTGTTGTGTTGTGTGTGTGGTGGGGTGGTGGGTTGTTTGTGTGTGTTGTGTTGCATGTGGTCCATTTGTGTGTGTGTGTGTTTGTGTGTGTGTGTGTGTTGTGCGCGCGAAGTGCGTTTGTGGTATGTGTGTGTGCTTGCGTGGTGTGTGTGGTGGTGTGTGTGTGTGGGTTTTGTGTTGTGTGTGTGTGTGGTTGTGTGTGATATTGTGGTGTGTGTGTGTGTGTGGTGTGTGTGTGTGTGTGTGTGTGCGCGCGTGTGCGTGTGTGCACATCGCGCGCTCTCGCGCATTGTGTGTGTATGTGGTGGTGTGTGTTTGTGTTTGGTTTGTGTGTGTGGCGTGCCCTGCATGCGCGTGCGTGTTGTGTGTGTGTGCTGTTGTGTGTGTGTGTGTGTGTGATGGTTGGGTGTGTGTGTGTGTGTGGTGTGTGTGTGTGTTGTGTGTGTTTGTGTGGGTTGTTTGTTGTTTGTGTGTGAGAGAGAAGAAGAGAGCGAGAGAGAGAAGAGAGAGAGAGGAGATCGAGAGAGAGAGAAGGAGAGAGAACCTTAAAGATTAAATATCGATTTGTTCATTCAATTCACAAACACTAACCAGTGATTACAGGATCATTTCCTACCCATTCAAAGTCCCCTGATGTACTTGTTCCAGTGCTGGACCCGGGCGCAAAGCAAAGCTGCATAAAGCATCACGAATTTAACATGCCAGATAGTAAGTTTATTTTTTTGTTTTTTTCTGTTAACAATATGAAGCATTTGTACCATGAAGAAGAAATAGCAGAAGAAAAAGGAGGGAGGAGAAAGAGAGAGAGGAGAGGGGGGGGAAGAAGGGAGGACGGCGAGAGAGAGAGAGAGAGAGACGAGAGAGAGAGGGGAGAGAGAGAGAGAGCGGGGGGAGAGAGAGAGAGAGAGGAGAGAGAGAATGAATCTTGTTTATAACATTATAAGTATTGGCTTAGCCATTTTTGTATACTTGCCGTTAATGGTTCTATGAAGTTCGTACTAAAGGCTACGACGCATTCATCCAAAACAGAGAGACAGATCCAAACAGCGTGAGAGAGGGAGAGAGAGAGGAGAGAGATGAGGAGAGAGCGAGAGAGGGGGGGGGGGGGGACAGGAGGGAGTCAGCAGAGCGGTACAGAGAGATAGAAGTACAGAGGGGGGGGGGGGGGGGGGGGGGGGGGGGGTGGGGGATGCAGGAGAGAGGGAGAGAGGAGAGAGAGGAGAGAAGAAGAGAGAGAGAGTAGAGAGAGGACAGACAGACAGACAGACAGAAAGAGAGAGGGAGAGCAGAGACGAGGACAGAGCGACAGAGAGAGTGAGAGATCTATGTGACCTTTCCTCACACGAATTAACGTTTCAGAATCGGTCCTTCCCCACTCCTTACCCTTGCCCTTCCTACTCTACCCACCGAATCAATAATCATACTGCAAAAAAAAAAAGAAACCCCAAATCCTTGACATGAACTCGCGTAAAAACGTCCTCCCACTTCTAGGTATACAGAGCAGGTTGTAACTTTAGGAAAGTGTGGTTTTATTGCGCGTAATTTATTGCCTGCACGTTTGCGTAGTAAGTGGATGTCGGAACCAAACATTAGAGAGATTGGTTTGCGCTTTTTTTTCCCAACCATAAGCGCAACGGCTTCATACATTTTTTTTTCTTTTTTTCATGATTTTGAATATTGCTTTTTCACTGCCTTAGTTAAAGCCCCCCCGTGACAGTTCGGTAAAGAAAGAGGTTCAATTTGAACACAACGAAGTCTTTGTTCAAACGAAAAGTTATTTGGTTTGCACAAAACAGTCGTCAGACAAACCAAAAGGACAAAAACCGAGGCATTTCGACTTCTTAGGTCTTCAGGACAATGAAGACGAAGAACAAGCAACCACTTATCTTTTCATATTCAGCGCACAATGGTGTGTGTTGTGTGTGTGTGTGTGTGTGTGGTGTGTGTGTGTGTGTTGTGTGTGTTTTCTGACCTGAAGATGACTTAAGAGGTCAAAATACATTGCGTTTTGTTACTGCAAATCTGTTTGTCTGGATTGGTTTTGCGCAACTATTATAGCTTTTCTTTTAAACTTGTTGTTTTTTTCTTTCCAATTCTTCATTCCCGCCCTCAGTCAGCTAACTGAAACTGTTTTCGTTCATTTTTTTTTTTCCAGGTTCACACTTTTCCACACGGTTTCACAATCTTTTAACAATGATTTTTTTTTCGCGAGTCTCCCATGCTCAAGGACTTGAGAACCATGTCCCTTTCATACAACAGTGTTCGCAGTGCATGCGTGGAGCGGGAAGGACCTCCCCCTCCTCAGCCTAGCTGCATCTGACAGGCTGTGTGTGTCTTACGTTGGGGTGGGGTAGGGGGGGGGTTGGGGGGGGGGGGGGGGGGGGGGGGGGTTGGGCTGGTGTCTGCTCTCGACACAGAACGGCGAGGGGCCGGTACAAAGCACGTTTCATCATTGTATCGCTCTTCGCCCTTCGCTGCGTATTGTTCGGAGTCACGGGTACCTTTTTTTTCCGTCCCCCCCCCCCCCCACCCCCGCCTCCTCCTCCTCCTCCTCCCCTTCTCCTCCTACTCCTCCTCCTCCCCTTCCTCCTTCCCCTCCTCTCGCTTCTGCTCATTCCCCCTTCTTCTCATTTTTTGCTCATCCTCGTGTGTCCTTTGCATTTCTGGTTTCGTCTTCCTTTTGTTTCTTTCTTCTTCTTCTTCTTCTTCTGTGGTGCATATCTCATCACCAATCATCTTCCTCTTTCGTATTCTGCTGTGCTGCTGCTGTTTGCTACTACTACTACTAACTACACTCTACTCCATACTGACTACGCCTACCCGTTTCTGTTGTTCTGCTTGCTGTGCTACTGTGCTGCTATTATACTACTTCTACTACTACCAACCGCCTCCACCACCTCTGCCACTATAGTGACCTCGACTGCTGACTAGTGAACTACTACTAACAATCTATCACTACCACTACCACTAGACCACTACTTACTACCCAAAACTACATTACTACTGCTGTTACAATTCTACTTCTACTCCCTTACTGTTCTCCTCCTTCCCCTCCTGTTTTTTTTTATTCATCTTTATACTTCCGCTTCTCTTGCTTTTCTTCTTTCTTTCCTCCTCCACCTTTGTTCTTCCTGCTCCACTTCCTCCTTCTCTCTCCTCCTCCTCCCCTGTCCCACCCCCATTCTTCTTCTTCTTCTTTTTTTCATAAACAATGAAGCAGACAACAACCACAACAAATAAAAGTCACAGTGTCATTTACTTTACGTAGAGCGCCTTCAACGTATTGATATCAATTTGCTTCATTATATGACCTAGAAAGATAAGAGAGAGAGAGAGGGAGAGAGAGAGAGCGAAGAGAGAGACAGAGCAGAGCGAGGACAGAGAAGAGAGAGATAG
>JADBJO010004853.1:7500-14564 GCA_016801955.1 Conus betulinus
ACTTTGTTTAAGATGTTGACTTCTTTTTGTACTGAAAATCTTGTGGGTAGTTTGCATTCTGTTCATGTCCATGTGAAGGCGTGAAGCATCCTTTTTACGTTCTCCATTCCTGTTGCAAGAGTCTAGATTCTCTAGGAGTGGGAATCCAGTTCATACAATATCTGACACCCATTGCCACCACCCTATCCTCCTTCTACGTTGTGTCCATCTCCTCCACTCACTTCCTTGACCTCTCTGTAATGGGTATGCATCAGGACATAGCTTGGTCACTGGCTCCTCCATCGCACACCCTCATGGAATGGCTCTCAGTCTACAAATGGCTTGCATAATTGTTCGTGGACTCTCAAGGAAGAGCGATCCAGGGAGACAACCGAATGGGGCTGGCTGGGCAGTGTACAGCCTTGTGTGTGTGTGTGTGTGTGTGTGTGTGTGTGTGTGTGTGTGTGTGTGTGTGTGTGTGTGTGTGTGTGTGTGTGTGTGGAGAGTGTAGACTTTGCCTTCAAAGAGGAAGAACAGAAATAGAACGATGACTCTCTCTCTCTCTCTCTCTCTCTCTCTCTCTCTCTCTCTCTCTCTCTCTCTCTCTCTCTCTCTCTCTCTCTTCTTCTTCTTCTTCTTCTTCTTCTTCTCTTCTCTCTCTTTCTCTCTCTCATTCTCTGTGTCTCTCCCTCCCTGTCTGTCTCTGTACATCTCTATATGTCTGTCTGCCCTTCCCCCTATCTCTCCCTCTCTGTCCCCTCCATCTCTCTGTCTGTCTGTCTGCCTGTCTCTCACTCTCTCTTTCCTTTCCTCCTCCTCCTCCTCCTCCACCTCTCTCTCTTTCTCACTCTGTCTGTCTGTCTGTCTGTCTGTCTGTCTGTCTGTCTGTCTGTCTCTCTCTCTCTCTCTCTCTCTCTCTCTCTCTCTCTCTCTCTCTCTCTCTCTCTCTCTCTCTCTCTCTCAGGCTTTCTCATCACCATTAGCCATGTTCCTCAGACAGTGCGTGTCTCAGCATTCTTTCAAGCGATCATCCCCAGTGGCTTTGTGCTGGATGCCAACAAATGCAAAGGGAATGCAGATCGGGAGAATGGAAAGAGGTTATAGTGGAAGAGGTAGCTGAAGATTGTACTTTGAGTTTTATTGCTGGAATTTCTGAGGATGCAGAGACGATTTGTCCATGACGATAATAAAACAACAAAACAAAAAAACCAACAACAAAAAAAACTCAAAAAGAAACCCGCAGATCATTGGATGCGCGGATGGACTAAATGAGAACTCTCTCTCTCTCTCTCTCTCTCTCTCTCTGTCTCTCTGGGTGAGCTGTCGTCATTCAACACAGGGGGACACGTTTTATGGAGCTCCGTATTTAATTAACGTTTATCTTTGATGACTCCCTTGTGAATTAGCGAAGACTTTCAAAATCAGTGGCAGTGACATATGCCATCGACACCCCGAGATTTCAGGGTTCGATGTGGCGGATTTATTCCGGTATTCATTAAATTAATGGCAAAGAGAACCCGGTTGAAGCTTGCCATGACGGTCCGTGTGTTAAATGTACACACGCGTGGCGCCGGTGTCATGGCAGGCTTGGTCCTTACCTGCTTCTTCTTCAGCGACCCCTTACTTCGATGCGGCGATGTCGAGTCAAATCCCGGACCCAAGTCCAGCAGCTCCACGAAGCAGTCCCGCCTGACCTCGGATGGTGGTGTACGCCCAGCAAGTACTGACCGTTCTATGGCTTCTGATCCTGACCACGTTACAAGTACTGCGGGTGAGATTACGCTGACCACCACCGTACTGAAGGACATTTTGACAATGTTGTCGACCCTAAACACCAAATTTGGCAGCATGTCTGACGACTTGAAAGGTGTCAAGGACTCAGTTGACGGACTTTAAAAGGACATGAATGATATGAAAGATGCGATCAGTGATCTCCGTACAGAAAATGACAATCTTAAAGCAGAGAACAGTGCAATGAAAAACAGACTTTGGCATTTGGAGGAGAAGGTGGATGATCTGGAAGGACGGTGGAAAAGGAATAATTTGATTTTTTATGGGCTGCCTAAAGAGAGAGAAGAGAAACCAGACAAGAATGTGAGAACATTGTACACGACATGCTAACTGATACATTAGAACTATCAAAAACAGTGAATTTGACAGGTTACATCGCCTCAGTAACAAACCTAACTCACCTATCATTGGCAGATGCACTTTCTACAAAGATAAAGGAGAGATATTTAAAAGCCAAAAAGAAGTTAAAGAACACCTCAATATTCATAGGTGAAGACTATACACAGAGAGTCCGGGACATCCGGAAGCGTCTAGGGCCACATTTAAAGGCTGCCAGAGACAGTAATAAAAGAGAGCCACCATGATCTTTGATCATCACCTCATCGAGGGCAAACAATTTGCACTGGATGAGAATGACCAGTTAAAAGAAGTCAGATGATGGGTTGGCAGGCCTCTGGCAGCAAGGTTAAGATCACAAAACACTGAAAATGTGACTTACCTGATCGAAAATGTAAGGGTGGTCAATTTTGATCTGACACCGGGTATGAAAACAAAATGCAAAAAGGCACGTGCTCATGACCGTGTGTCATGTTCATCAAGCGAGGAATTTAGACCGTGTCGATGTGTGACAGGCAGTAGTGAAACTCGTGCTATTTCTTCACGGAATGAAAGGAATTGTGATTCCACCCGTGACGAAGCACATGGAAGTGACAGGCATCGTCACTGTAAGGAAAAGATAACTAATAGAAGAATACTGATGCATGAAAGCTTGAATGAAAGTTTGAATGAAAGCATGAATGACAGTGTGTTCGAAACTGAACGAAATGTGAATGAAAAAAAACAGATTAAGAAAGTACGCTCATTTTCCTTTCTTCACTGGTATGTGGACGGCCTTTCATCCAAACTCAATGATCAACAATTCTTATCCTACGTTTATGCTTTTGACTTTGTATGTCTTGTTGAGACTTTTATGGAGAGCGCATGGATTTCCATCTGTTTCCCCCACCATTCTGTTTTATTGTAAATTTGCAATTAAGTTAACAAGGCAGGGAAGGAGATCAGGTGGAGTGGTGTGTCTGATTAAAACAGAGTTTATGCCTTATATATCTGAACTAAAATGTGAACAAGATAACATTTTGTGTTTCTTAATCAGCAAGAAATTATTTGGTTTTGAAAATGATCTTGTTTATGTATGTGCATATGGACCTCCCATAAATGTTCCATATTATGCAGCAATTGACGTTGAAGATGGAATCGACTCTCTCGAAGATGTTTTAATTGACAAAAAATATCATTATATAAAAATGTTGATATCCTTTTGTGTGGAGATTTGAATGGCAGAACAGCAGACATTTTCCCCTTCAGTGGCGATGACTTTAGTAGGTTTAGTCTCAGTGATGAAAATGATGAAAATTATCTCATAAGAAATTCAAAAAGATTTAGTGCTGAATGTGTATGGAAGAATGATTTTTGAATTTTTGCATTGCTTTTAGGCTGTTTGTAATGAATGGGGTATGTAATGATGACCATACTGGTCACTACACATACATGTCAGAAACAGGAAGCAGTGTAAATGACTATTTTATAGTTTCCGAAGACCTGTTTGATACAATAAGAAATTGTTGCTGTCTACACGTCTCAGATATGATTGATTCTGACCATCAACCACTGGAATTTTTTTGATGCAAAGAATGATATTATAAACTATAACAGTGAATGCAGCAGCAATATACCCACCGTTTAAAAAAGATGGTTTGGAATGAGGATTTAGCACAACAGTTCCATGACTGCATGTGTTCCAGGACAAACAAAAAGAGAAATTGAACCACGCTAGTTGCTTGATGAATGTCGACATAAATCGGGCGCTAGATTTATTTAATGAATGTATACGAGAACAAGCAGGCTGTATGGAAAAGAAAATTTATACACATCAGAAAAGATCGGGAGGAGTGGTATGATGATGAATGCAACACGTGTAAGCGTAATGTCAGAAAACTTTTGAGAACTTGTAAAAAGTTGCCTAGAAAAGAAAAACGAAATTGTCCCAAAAAGAGAAAGAGAACAATGCAGCCTTTTGCAAAGCAAGAACAGAATACAAGAAATTGTTACAAAGAAAGAAAAAGGAATACAACAAAACCGCACTTGAAGCAATTGATCATGTCCTTTGATGACCAGAGAGAATTTTGGCTTAAAATGAGCAGAGTTTCCAAAAAGAATAAGTTTCAATCCAACAAAAATGTCTGTTCATGAATGGTTTCAACATTTTAAAGGAGTTTAGAAAAAAAAAACGTGATACTGATAGTAATAGAAATAGTTTAACAGGTGCTATTGATATTTCAGGTAACCCATCTGTAGTAATAACGAAACCGACTACAATCAAGGGGTTAGAACTGATGAATATGAGAATGATGAAGATATTGATAACTTTTTGAACCGACCTATTGCAAAGGAAGAAGTCTCACTCTCGGTTAAGAGATTGAAAAAGAAAAAATAAAAAATCAGCAGGACCAGATGGCATTATTGGAGAGATATTTTAAAATGCAGGAAATGATATCATTGATTTCTTAGTAAAATATTCCAATGTATTATTTGACACAGGTCAATACCCTGATCTGTGGAAAGAATCTATTATTGTCCCATTGTTTAAGAAAGGCAATATAAATGATCCAAATAATTACAGAGGAATTTCTCTATCAGATATAAGTAGCAAAATGTATAGCTCTATAATAAATTCAAGATTAACCGAATGGGTCGATCAGAACAATATTACAGGTGAATTTCAAGCAGGGTTCAAACAAAATTATTCTACAATCGATCACATGTTCACATTGTTAGCAATTATACAAAAACAATTTTCCTGCAGTAGAAAATTATATGTTGCATTTATCGATTTCGAGAAAGCGTTTGACACCATTTCAAGAAAATTACTGTGGCCTATTTGGTTAAAAATGGAATTAAAGGTAAAATTTACAGATGTATAAGAAGTATGTACGAAAATTGTTAAAGCTCGAGTTCGTTGTGGTACACAGTTCACAGGCTACATACACTGTACTAATGGTGTGAAACAAGGTGATGTCTGTAGTCCTCTTCTATTTTCTTTGTTTATAAATGAACTCGCTCTCGAAATTATGATAAAGGTAGACATGGTGTTAGCCTGAATGTTGATTTCACTGAACTATTTATTCTTTTGTTTGCTGATGATATGATTTTATTGTCGGAAACTGTGGTTGGCTTACACAAACCCAACTGAATACTCTTTATAAAGCTGCATGCCAGCTACAGCTGAAAGTCAATCTGGAAAAATCTAGCATAGTAATCTTCAGGAAAGGTAGGTATCTAGCAAGTACTGAGAGATAGTTTTACAGTAATATAAAAATGAACGTAGTAAATTCTTATCGATATTTAGGCATACTATTTTCTACCAAATTGAGTTTTAAGCATGCATGCCAAGATTTGGCATGTAAAGGGAAACGAGGTGCCATTAGCATTATCTGCAAGTTGTATCAACTAAATAATAACTCCTTAAGAGAAACTTTTTGTTCTGAAATCTTGTATGGGTGCTGAGATTTGGGGTTTAGAAGATGCTTCATCTGTTATTGAAAGTGTTCATTTGTTTGCATTGAAAAAATATCTAGGGGGTTTTTACCAAAACCTTGTATATGGTGAACTAAACATTAGAACTAGTGTTTAGATACTGTTAAAACCACTCGAATGGATGAACATAGATTACCATCTAAAGCGTATAAAATGTTGCTGAGTTTGGCCAAAAGAGGAAAAAATCAATTGAGCTTCAAGAGTGCGCGATGTTTTAAATAGTTTTGGCTTCTCCTATGCATGGGAATATCAGGGCGTAGGGTGCATAAGTTCCTTTATAAAGATGTTTAAACAAAGACTAGTTGACTGCAGGTGGCAGACTTGGAATTATCATTTGTATAATAGCGATAGATTTATAGACTACAGAACATTTAAGGCATCACATGATCTTGAACCATACTTACTTCTGGGTTTGTACAGATTTGTTCGATATATTATGACAAGATTTAGATTTGGAATGTCCGATTTGTCAGTGCATAGGTCAAGATATAAAAGAAAGGATGAGCGTGGAACAAAATGTCCGTTGTGTAGATCTGCTACTGATGATGAGATTCACTTTGTTTTTTGTTGCCCTGTGTTTGGTGATTTGAGACACAGTTTAAATCAATCAAAATTTTATAACAATCCCAGTGACTTCAGATTAACTCTACTTCTAGCATCACGAAAGAACAGATCGTTAGAAACTTTGCTATATATCTTTATAAAGCCTTCAAGAGAAGAGAATTATTCTGTCTTGAACTATTTAGTTTGCTTGTCCCTTGAAGGCAATTTCAGTACATGATATCGTGCACAAACTAGTGTAATGTTGTTCTTTTGATTTTCTCTTTATTTCCTCTATAAATTGGTGAAACGTAACCATGTGGTCTTTGATTTAGTTTTGAAGTAGATGATGAATTGACACTATCATGTAAATTTGTCTTGTTATATTGATCATTAATATTCACACCCCTTCAAATGGGGCGCCTTACTGAGTAAAAAATTCTGTTCTGTTCTGTTCTGTTCTCTCTCTCTCTCTCTCTCTCTCTCTCTCTCTCTCTCTCTCTCTCTCTCTCTCTCTCTCTCTCTCTCTCTCTCGCTGCAGCTAGTTTTAAAGCCACACCGCCACACGGGAAGAGCTGGCTAGTTCATGCTGACTTCAGAGGCTGAAAGACCATGTGACATTTCCTTGTGCACACAGATTTTTTTTTTTTCATTTCGCTACTTGTCTCCTTTCAAGTATTACCGATTGATATCAGTATTTTTTTTTCAAACACACCTCTGTGTTTTATCCTAGAGCTACACAAAGTTTTGTTTTATGCTATCCATTTATCAACGAAGACTTTGATATTTTGCTGCGCAGTAACAGCAATTTTGACAAACATTGAAATAAGCTAAGAAACATTTGTTTTTTAGTTTCTCGAGTTTTCATTTTTTTTTTATATCCTCACTGGGCATAGGTGGCGCCTCTGTTTCCTTCTGCCTCCTCCGTGATTACGATCAAT
>JADBJO010004853.1:14806-17306 GCA_016801955.1 Conus betulinus
GCTAAACGTAAAGGATACGTTACCGATGTGGGACCATTTAAAACAGTTAGATTTATGAAGACTGATTTGCAAGTCATTCTCTGGTAGCACAGACATCAAACTTGGGATCTTGCCACTGTGTGGATCTGATTCTTGAACCAGTTCATGTCCTTCACTTCAGTCAACCTTCTGGACTGTCGACGAACAAACGTTTGATTCGTTGTAGTAACAGTTGAAGACTGTTTCAAGTCTATCACTTTTACACACTCCCTTTTACTCTTGAATCTTAAATTTACAAAAATCTTTTTAAAAAAATGTATGTAATACCTCCGCTAAACAACATGGAAAAAACACAAATCACAAGACAAAACACACCGTGTTTCGACCTCTTAAGTCTTCTTCAGGCAAGATGAACAACACTCAGGACAACCAAAATGAAGATAAGTGACAAGATATGTGATTGCTCAGTTGTCCTGAGTGTTGAGTATTTTGTCCTGGGTTTTGTTTATCTTGCCAGAAGAAGATCTAAGAGGTCAAAACGCATCGTGTGATGTCTTGTGATTCTTTTTTTTCTATGTTGGTCGGCGGAGTTATTACCTACACATTTTTTTAAAGATTTGTTTAGATTTCCGCCTGCAGTCTCCTCACGTTGCAACTAACTTAAACCAAAAGTCGTCCACGAGTGCTGCTATTGTGTTCACAATGGAGAAACTTGGTTGTCGTTACTTCCTAAGGGCATTTTCTTGAAAACATATATTTGGTCTTGTCTTCTCTGCAACTGGTGTGTCACCTGGTAGAAATGATGATTCTGTTCGGCGCCAGTCGTTGGGTAGTCAGTCCAGTCGACCGGCAGTGTTTCCGTCGTCAGTCATTGTGTTGTCTACCTTTGTGGCTTGGCGAGGTTTTGTGCTGTCCAACCGTGGGACAGATGGTATCACGCTGATGTGGGCAGACAACTCACAGCGGTGCAAGACAGCAGGAAGGCCAGTCTCCTGACTGCATGAAAGGTCCCACTACTACTACCACTGCTACTTCTGCTTTTGCTATTGCTACTGCTACTACTATTACAACTACTACATGCTGCTGCTGCTGCTGCTACTGCTACTGCTACTACTACTGCTACTGCTACTACTATCACCATTGTCATATTAGTATTATTTCATCATTAGTGATAGTATTAGTAGTAGCACTAGTAGTAGCAACAGTAGTAGTAGTAATA
This sequence comes from Conus betulinus, assembly GCA_016801955.1. NCBI lineage: Eukaryota > Metazoa > Mollusca > Gastropoda > Neogastropoda > Conidae > Conus > Conus betulinus. Next base: position 16,005 of record JADBJO010004853.1, read on the forward strand.
GTAATGATAGTAACGTAGTAAAATAATTGTTAAAATCACTCTTCTTCTTCTACTTCTTCTTCTGTTACTGTTATTATCATCATTATTACTGTTATTATTATCATTATCATTATTATCATTATTGTTAAATATTTTTACCATAAGCATTATTATTAGTATTATTTTTTTCAATATTTGTACTTTATTGTGAATCCATCCGACTTCTGTTTTCTGAATTGTTATGCACATTTCCACGCCTTTGTATATTTCTTAGATTTCATGTAGCGATTTTTCCCATTTGCCATGTCTTTATATAGTTATTGCTATTGTTTTCTACTTCATTCATCATCAATGCTACGTCATTGTCATAATGAGTATCATCATAGTAATCATGGATCTATTAAAAAAAAGATTTTATGCTAACGTTCTTTTCCAGTTTCCATTATATCATTATCATTATTATCATAATGATGATGATGATGATGATGATGATGATGACCCTGCTCTACTCCTCCTCCTACTCCCTCCTCCTATTCTCCTATAATTATAGTTATTCTCATCATCATCACCACCACCATCCACCTCCACCACCATCACCATCACCATCATATCATCATCATCATCATCATCATCATCCCCTCCCCTCCAACCTCTTCCCTCTTCTCTTCAGTTGAATTCCGTAGTTTCAGTGTTTCACCCAAGCCAAATTTCGCACTTAGGTTGAAGGTATCATCATCATCATCATCATCATCATCATCATCATCATCATCATCATCATCATCATCTTCTCTCCCTCCAATCTTTTCCCTCTTCTCTTCAGTTGGATTCCGTAGTTTTAGTTTTTCACCTGAGCCAAATTTTGCTTTTAAATTGAGAAGAGAAGTGACTGTTTCTTTGTCCTTTGTTTACCTTTTCTTTAAATGTTATTTCATTCTTTCTTTCGTTCTTTCTTCCTTCCTTCCGTTATTTTCTTTCTTTCATGATTTGTCTCTTTCTGTCTGTCTCGTCTTCCGTGCCACTTCAGTGGCATTGCCCCCACATCTCTCATCCCAGCTCACCGTCCACAGCTACAACCTGGCTGTTTTTCCCACCAAGGCCCCGACACTGGCAATCCACAGGGAGCAGGCAGTGTCCAGTGGCCTTAAAGCAACTCACCAGAGGAGACACTGCACTGCTGCTGAGTCACTTTGGTGGCGTTCAGTGGTGCGTGCTCTGAGCCAACATACAAGGGACACAACCTACTAGCCCAATACTGATGACAATAATTGTTAAAAGTAACGGAACCAGCGCGAGTGAGATCTCCATCCAGGGGGCATAACCACG
>JADBJO010004853.1:19806-24806 GCA_016801955.1 Conus betulinus
AAAGAAACTCTGACGTAGAAAAGCTGCCATCCTTTGTTATTCTATGTGTATGGGGAGGGGGGGGGGGGGGAGCATGCGAGAGAGAGAGAGAGAGAGAGAGAGAGAGAGAGAGAGAGAGAGAGAGAGATATTAGTTAATGATGGTAAGGAATAACTATGAGTGACGCAGCTTTACATTCACGCCTCTGGGCAAACGATAAAACTCACTAGTAATTTGGAAAACGTGCTTTCCACGACCCTTTAAAATACACCTTGTAAACACACACCAGAAATTTTAAAGATCTTTCTTCTGTAAAACCTCATATAAGATGACAAATGTCAATTTTCCCTAAAAATTCAAACATCACATCTAATGGGACATTTCTGAACAGCGTTTTCATGGAGTCTGCTGTAAAATGCTCATGTCTCACATTATGCAAGTCCCAAACACTGTAAAGAAAAATATTTCACTGTGATGAGAAATTACGGAAGAATGGAAAGCTTGTTTTCATTATATTAAATAAACAAACAAATGGGCAATACAACTCTAGCACAAATCGGAATTCCTTCCTCGGCTGAATGCCAGAATAGATAAAATTCAGGTCGCTGAGTTTGCAGACAATTAATGTTGTTTGTTAAAATGGTAATTAACAAACATCAAAATGGACACAGCCATGGACAAGGCTAAACAGACAAAGCCATGATTTTGTTTTATTGTAAATGAAACTGAATTACAAAAAAAAAAATCTTCCTCCTCCACGCACGCACGCGCGCGCGCACGCACACACACACACACACACACACACACACACACACACACACACACACACACACACACACACACACACACCCTGCCATTATTGTCAGAGTAACTTGGAAGTTGTACTGATATTTTAAAAACAAAACACGAAATGAAAACAATTGATAATAAACAAAACCGCATATGTATGAACATTTAAGTACAATTGTTAATTGAAGAACAAGATGTTTCAACATATTTGGCGTTTTTCACAAAATATAGTGCTTTCCTTTTCCAGGTCAGTTCCCTTCCTCCTCCTGGAACTGACCTGGACAAAGACGAGTAAATCCCATGACATTTCCTGACTTTGTATTAAACATTCTTTCCCATGACTTTCCAGTATTTTAGTGACCAGAAAAAAAGTATTTTCAGCAATTTCCTAAATTTTGCAGTTTTTGCTGACCAGTATGAACTGAAAACGAGTCACATAATGTACACCTGGGATTACAGACCGAACAGTATGTCAGTCCGGTGAGCTACAACAGAGAGAAGAATGCCAGAAAAACCAGTAGCTTGAAGGAATTGGGCATCAAAGCCAAGATCTGACCAGCCGTCATACAATTCAACACAGCCAAGAGAAAAATAACACATGACAAGAAGTATGATACTATAAGGAAGTGCGCCAATCAACTTAAATAGTAAAATATGCATAGTCGGCATCTGATAATTGAAAATAATCTGTCCCAAACATCTACGTGAATCTTTACATGCCCCAAGCATTCCCATCATAATTTGTATCGCATAAATCTGCCTCAGCCTTTATTATTTCACTTTATCCGTCCAGTCTAACATCACATACATGCAAGCAAGATCTGAACCATTATGTTGCTATGCTAGAAAGTAACAAATGAACAAGATGAAGAAGTGCAAATGCAGATACTTATCAAAACATGTATATCCAACCCCAGCATGTCTTACACATGTCATGGCAAACCAGCGTCTCGTTGCAAACCTTTACCACCAATTTCAAGTTACCACCTTATCTGTGGTCTTTAAAGGGAAGTAACAGATCCTGGCCAGGAAGGTAATTCCCCTTCACCATGATGGGAATCTGTCCAACACTGTCTGTCAAGAGAGCCTTTTGTCACTGTGCCATCCATCCATCCCAACTGTACCACCACCACCCCATGGTAACTGCTATGTCATTCACGGTACTGCTACTAACAACTCTTTCCCGTACTCTTACACTGACAGCCATTTGTCGACTGCTAGCGCTGAAACTGAACTAACAATTACAAAAACAAACATACAACTATTCGCCCTGATCATTCAGCTTCCCCAACCCACAATCCTGACCACACTACCACATCTGATCACCACCATCTTGTCTGCTGCATCCCTGACAATCTCCCCCTCTCTGACAATGAAAGATCAGTCTTAACAAAAGGACTTAAATTCATCCTAACTCAACCCACCACCACCAATTGCCACAACCACATTGATGTGGAAAGTCTTTTTTTTTTTTAGGAAACTTTGTTGGATGGCAGCACTTGAAAACATATCCAGGCCCCCACCACCACAAAAACTGACAGTTTCACTCAACTATTTCAAACCCCAATGCTCTGCCAACCACCCTCAAACATACCCAGTGAAGTTGAACTCTACATTAAAAAATGCAAAATAGACATCAACTGGATCAAATCCAAACCTGTCCGACACTGCAACCTTTCACAAGACCCAACAAAAGCCCTCAAATCACTAGGAGAACGACAGGAGATTGTCATCAAACCAGCAGACAAGGGTGGTTCAGTTGTAGTTGGGACACAAACAACTATACATAGAAGCACAAAAACAACTGTCAAACACAAATTTCTACACACCACTCACAACATCATCCCCCTCCCACAACACCAGAAACTCATCACTAACTTAATCAAAGAATAAATGAAACTCAACAACCTACCCATTGCAGCCAAACTCCTCATCATGACAGACACTAAACAGCCCACCTTCTGCATACTCCCAAAATACACAAAATGAACACACCTGGCAGACCCATTGTTTTTTTTTTGCAGCTGCCCCACTGAATACATTTCACAATACTGAACTTTCTCCTTCAACCCATAGTACAAAGCTTCCCCTCATACCTCAAAGGCACAACCCATACACTCAACATGATCAATTCACACTACACAGACCCCACTTTTCAACCCAGTCTCCTCTTCACACTTGAGGTGGTGTCATTGTACACCTCCATCCCTCACGCTGATGGACTGAGGACCTTCACATTTTTCCTTGACAAACGGCCCCCCAACCAACAACACCCTCCCACCACCACGCTGGTCAGATTTGCAGAATTAGTCCTCACCCTGAACACATTTCAATTCAACAATCACACATTTTCACAAATTAGTGGTGTTGCCATGGGCACCAAAATGGGACCATCCTATGCCTGCCTCTTCATGGGACACTTGGAACACCGCCTACTTAACACATACACAGGCCCCACACCTGAATTATACAAAAGGTATATCGATGATGGACTGGTAGCCACATACATGCCAAAACAAGATCTCATCAACTTCCTCAACTTTGTCCCGACCTTCCATCCATCCATCCAACTAACCTACACCATTTCACAGTCCGTTAACTTCCTAGACATCACCATCTCCCTTGAAGATGGCCTACTCAAAACCTCATTTTCTACAAACCGACTGATACACATGCACACCCAGACTACTGTCAGGCACACGGAAAGGAAAATTTTAAGCGCCTGTGTAGTTGAAAGGTTAAGCGCGAGCGAAAGGGAGTTAAATGTGTGAAAAGGAAACGGCCCAGGATTGTCGTTCTTAAAGGGCAGGTCACTTCCTTTGTTTTGAATGTGAGCTGTGTTAAGAAAAAATTGGGGTAAAAAGCAAAACACACTGGAAGTGAGTGTGGAGAGAGAGATTCGAGCAACAGCGCTGATAGAATGGAGAAGAGGCCGCCGACTGTTAGGCCCATTTAATCAGACATGAGTCTGTAACATGCTTACGCACTTCGCTAGGGAATGATTCAGACAAGAGTAAGTATTTGATACAATTTTAAGGAACTATGAAAGTTCCAGTCTTTGTTTTTATTTTATCCATTTCGATCGTGAAATTGGGAATCGAAAATTATTTGTAAAAGTGTTTATGTTGGATTGCTGCTAACCGTGTGCAGTATAGTCATCATTTTGTTTTCTAGCTACGCCGTTATGGTAGCAGTAGCAAAGTAGACAAGGCTGTGACTGGAGGCAGAGTCGGGTGAGCTACGGGAGCCGTACCCCCCCCCCCCCCCCCCCCCCGCCAGAAAGATGTCGGAAGGAACAGGAACAGCCAGAGACAGCCAGAGATAGTTGGTATGCCTCCAAATGTGCAGAGGCTAAGTCGGAGATCGCCATAGAGTTATGCTCTGGGGAATCCCAGCGAAAAGGGTAGGTGGAAACATATGTATGCTGTCCACCATAGACGTTCGTGATTGAATGAAGAGGAATGAAGGTACTGATATTTGTGATGAACTGACCCCAGGAGGAATATAAGGCGAACTATGACCTGTGAACAGACGGTATAATAAACCCCACCAGTGCTGTGTATGCAAATGGGAGATGAGGAGATACTGGGGGAAATGAACTTTTAAAACCTGGTGTTTAGCGCCTTGTGATGTGTGTGGAGTTGGATGCGTGTTGTGTAATGGAGTATTGGCTGTATTCATGCATGCATGTGTGAATATTTGTGCGTGAATCGGCAGTCTGACAACTACTCATCCTCCCACCACCCATACACTAAACACAGCATCCCATACTCACAATTTCTCCATCTCCACAGACTCTGCTCCAGCGAGGAAGACTTCACATTACAGGCAGCCAAAATGTCAGAGTTTTTCACAAACCGGGGATACCCCAGTTCCATCATCAATGCAGCACTCCACCACACCATAGGTGTATCCAGAACATCTGCTCTGGAAACCCAGCATCCAACCAAGGCAGACAGACCCACAGCCTACCTCTCTACTACCACCCACACACCCTCCCCATCTGTAGGACCCTCAAATCCAGTTGGCACATTGTACATAACCACAAGCCCGCCTTCCATACCAAACCCATGATCACGTTCAAACATGATAAAAACCTAAAAGACCACCTCGCGCGGTCCAATTTAACAGAACCTCCACAGCTACACCACCAGGTACTCACCCCTGCTCAAAACCCAATTGCAAAATGTGCCCCCTCACCAAACCAGACGCCATCTTACAGGGCCCCAAAG
>JADBJO010004853.1:27306-47306 GCA_016801955.1 Conus betulinus
CACTACTTTTTTCCACTTATATAACACTAATCATCATCCTATGGTACTACTGATCTAAAATGATTACCATTTATCAGTCACTGAAAATACTCCCATCCAGTGAACACCTTCATACTGCACTATATATGGAAATGAGAAGCTGACCAATTGACAAAGGAAGGAGGACAGCAGCCCCCCAACTGTAAAAGGTAGCCTCCTTGGAATAAATCAAAAGTATTTCCAAGGAGACAAATAGGAAATGACTTGAGCAGCACCCAGACTTCAACAAGAGGGATGCATACTACCGGATGCCCAGATCAGACCAAGTGAACATTGTGAGACTGAGGATAGGGCTCTCCAGACTTAAACATCACAGGTCCACTATATTCCACACCTGTGAGTCTTCAAATTATCAATGCAGTACAGCCCCAGAGACAGCGGAACATTCCCAGCTAAACCCAAACTAGAAACATAGTCTGCCAACTCACCAATGAGTGCAAAACCTTACTGACCACTGAAGGGTCTTCACCATACAGCAGCCTCCATCAGTACCTCCAGGATTCCTATCTAAGTAAACGAAGAAGAAGACCATCATTGTGAGACTGAGAACAGGGCACTCCAGACTGTGACATCACATCTCCACAATATTCACACTGGCGAGACTTCATTTATCCATGCAGCCCCAGAGGCAGCGGAGCATTCCAACAATACTAAAAGTAGAAACCCTAGCCTGCCAACACACCGATGAGTGCAAAACTTTACTGACCACTGGAGGGCCTTCACCATACAGTAGCCTTTGCCAGTACCTCCAGGATTCCTGCCTAAGTGAAGGGAGAAGAAGACCTTCCTATAGTACTGTTGATCTCACGTGATCATCTCTCTCTCTCTCTCTCTCCCTCTCTCTCTCTCTCTCTCTCTCTCTCTCTATCTATAATATATATATATATATATATATATATATATAGATATGTGTGTGTGTGTGTGTGTGTGTGTGTGTGGGTGTGTGTGTGTGTGTGAATATGTGTGTGAACACTTTCCACAGTTAGTCTCATTGTGATCATAACTCCCCCAGAATACTGTTTTACATGTGCCCCCCCCCCCCTCCCCTTGTGTGTGTGTGTGTGTGCGCGCGCGCGCGCGCGCGTATAACACATGATACCCTGTTTTTTTCATTGATCATTGCTATCTTTTTCTCAACCAACATCAGCATATTATTGCCAACACATTATTTCACCTGCTACAATGAATATCATCCCACAGCATTTTTTACTTTTCAACAACAGTATTTGTATTAACCTCCCAGCCTCCCACACCCACCCCTACCTCATAGTGGATGGAAATATATGATTTCTCCTTCTCACCCCCCCCCCCCCCCAAACACACACACATCACCTCCTCCTCCCCCCCCCCAATTAAACCTTATCACCCATTAATTCCATCCCCTTCCCTTCCTTATTGACATTACCCACACACCTTTCACAACTATTCATATAACCACCTCCTTCATTACCCAGCGAAATCATTTATCTATTTTATTCAGCCTGGTGTGAGTCTTGGTAAACTGACTTTTGCTACCTGTTCAGTGCATAGTGAAGGAGGGAGGTGGATTATCATTCACACCTTTCCCCTCCCCCCATTCGTCTACACATACATTCCTATTTGCTATAAGTGGTTGCATTCACTTGCATGGAAAACACGCGGTCTTGCGTTTGACATCTTTTAGGTCGTGTAACTCTCTCTGGTTCTGTGACAACCGTTTTGGTGTGTCTGCACTTCCGCAATTGCGTGCATCGTCGTCTGCACAAAGGATTTAACAGTTCGAATTTTGACCTTGCGTACTGTTCATCTTGTGAATGGGCGTGTTGTTTTCCAGAGATTTTTTTCTTTCTTTTCTATTATGGTATCATAAACTTGACACTAAAAGCTGATTATAGGGATTGGCTGTACAGGTTTTGGGATTTCTCTTTGCTCTCTTGAAGGATTGTTTTTGAATTTGATTTTGATTGCCTTCAAGCATAATCATTTTCTTGGACATTGATTTGTGGGTTACCCATGCGTGGTAACTTGGATGGAAATTGGTTTCAGTGCACTTATGTGTGCGTAGGGCATTTGTTGTCTTGTGGTGAAGGAAGAAATTGCTGTGTTGCGGCAATTTTGTTTGGCTTTGGTGCACATCGTGTCAGAGCTGCTTACTTCCTGACTACAGATTTTCTATAAAGTGTGTGTGTGTGTGTGTGTGTGTGTGTGTGTGTGTGTGTGTGTGTGTGTGTGTGTGTGTGTGTGTTAGGGGGGGGGGTGCATTGTGCTGGAACCACGTTTTCCAGTTTGTTTGTGTGAGAATTGTGTTCCCAGTAATGAAGTTTATGTTGTAGACATAAGTGGATGCATCCATCATTGGAGTTAGTAATAACTGAAGCATTTTGGCAGGTTATTGGATCAGGATATCTGATATCCATTCAGTTGGAGGAGCATAGTTCAGTTTGGTTGTTAAGTTAGCCACGGTCAGGCGATCTGATCAGGCGTTTTGGGCTAGCTTGTGGTCTCCTGTGTTACAACAATTCAGAGGGAGTACTGATACACTAATGTGTCTGATTGTTTTGTGTGTGTGTGTGTTGACTACACTTACTCAAGAGGTCATATATTTGAGATTTGTCTATTGATACACCCCAGTTCATGGGACTATTGTCATGGTTCAACTTGCAATTGTTTTGGATTTGTTTCACATGTCTTACCTAAACTTTTGGTTTATGCTCTTGGACTCGCGTTAGGGATCAATATTCCGGAAGAATTTAGGACTTTGGGGAAAGAGTTTTTTTTTTTTTTTCCCTAATCAGTTAGGATTCTTTTGTGGTTTTAGGCTTTGATCATTTACGTGATTGTGCCTAAGGGGTCAGCTGAGGTTAGATCCAGGTACCATTATTTCCCTGTTATCATTTTCAGAGAGTCAGTGTTCACTCCTGTGTCAACACACTGTCCCATTTTGAGTCAATTGTTCCCTTTGGAATCTGTCATAATTTTTTTTCGGTATGACATAGTGAATATTTATTTATTCACTTGGCAATAGAAGTTTCCTACTTTGTGTTTGTGCTTATTGCTGGTCATTTTGTGATTGCTAACAGCATCCTTGGTCAGCATTGTGTGCTGGACAGCCTGTGCGTACTTAGCGTGGACTTAGTATGACAGTTGTCATTTAAACCAGATTTCAGTCATTGTGATGAACGGGGTGTGTGTGTGTGTGTGTGTGTGTGTGTGGTGTGTGTGTGTGTGTGTGTTGTGTGTGTGTGTGTGTGTGTGTGTGTGTGTGTTCTGTGCTGGACTCTGTGTGTGATTCAAAGGACTTAGTCTTTTACTTTGAGTGCAAAGAAAGATGGGGGCACTTCGAGACAGTCGTCGAATCACTCGCTCTCAATCTCGTAGTAAAGGGATTTTGCCTGGGATGGGTGGTCCCATGACTCAGGCGAGAACTGGCCCCACTACCCAGACTGTGTTCTTATCTGGGGGAACTCATCATCTGGTCATGGGCTTCTTCTTCTTCGGCGCTGGAATTGACTCCTCCTGGCTCACCTTCTCCACCCAGGCATCCTTTGCCCACTCCCGCTCCTGGACTCCACCCTCCTCTGCCACGACCAACATGAGGATGTTCGATTTTGGCACTCCCCCACGCCTCCTCCTCCCGGTCCAGCACCATGGAACCTTTCCTACTATGGAGGATAGAGGGGAAGAGAGAGAGGCCAAAGAGAAAAATGGACGGAGAAGAGAGAGAGGCCAAAGAGAGAATGGAGAGAGAAAGGAGAGAGAGGGCCAAAGAGAAAGGGGAGAGAGAGGAGAGAGAGAGGCCAAAGAGAGAAAGGAGAGAGAAGAGGGCCAAAGAGAGAAGGGAAAGAGAACAAAGAGAGATGCCAAAGAGAGACAGGAGAGAGAAAAGAGTCCAACGTGAGAAGGGTAAAGAGAGAGAAGAAGAGAGAGAGAGAGAGAGAGAGAGAGAGATAAGAGAGAGAGGGAGATAATAGAGAGAGAGGAGCAAGAGAAAGGGGAGAGAGAAGAGGAAAGAGGTCAAAGATAAAATGGAAAGAAAGAAGAGACAGAGAGAGAGAGAGGAGAGAGAGAGATAAGAGACAGAGAGAGAAAGAGAGAGAGAGGAGATTAGAGAGAGAGAGAGAGAGATATAAGAGAGAGAGACAGAGAGACAGAGATACAGAGAGGCCAATAGAAAAGGGATAGAGCAGAGAGGAGAGACAGAGAGAGAGAACAGAGATAGATAGAGAGAGAGAGAGAGGTCCAAAAAGAAAAGTGAGAGAGAAGAGAGAGAGGCCAAAGAGAAAAGGGAGAGAGAGAAGAGAGAGAGAATCCAAAGAGAAAGGGGAGAGAGAGGTGAGAGAAGCCGAAGATAAAGGAGGTGATATAGGAGAGAGATGACAAAGATAGAAGGAGAGAGAATAGAGGCCAAAGTGAGAAGGGGAAAGAGAAGAAAGAGAGAATGCCAAAGAGAGAATGGAGAGAGAAGAAGAGAGAGAGAGAGGGGGTTGGGGGGGGACAGAGCAAAGAGAAAGAGGAGAGAATATATAGAGGTCACAAGATAAAACGAAAGAGGAGGAGAGAGAATAGAGAGAGGAGAGAGAAGAGAGAGAGAGTAGAGAGAGAGAGAGAGGTCAAAACGATAAAACGGAAAGAGAAGAGAGAGAGAGGCTAAAGAGAGAGAGAGAGAGAGAGAGATAGAGAGAGAGAGAGAAAGAGCCAAATGAGAAAAAGAGAGAATAGATAGCAAAAAGAGGAGAAAGCAAAGAAAAAAATGGAAAGAGAAGAGAGAGAATCGCCACAGAGAAAGGGGGAGAGAGAGAGGATATAGAGAGTGCCAAGCGAGAGAAGGGGATAGAGAGAAGAAGAGGCCAAAGTGAGAAGGTGAAAGATAAGAGATATGCCAAAGAGAGCCGGTAGAAGAGAAGAGAAGATAAGATAGATAGAAGGAAGAGAGAGATAGATAGATAGAAGTGGGGGGAGCAAAGAGAAATTTTATAGAGAAAGAGATAGAGGTCAAAGATAAAACGGAAAGATAATAGATAGAGAGAGAGAGAGAGAGAGAGATATAGAAGAATGATAGAGAGAGAGGGAGATAGAGAGAGGTCAAAACTGATAAAAACTTCAAGAGAAGATAGAGAGGCTAAATAGAAGAGAATAGAAGATAAGATAATAGAGAGAGAGAGAGATATAGAGAGAGAGAGATAGAGATAGATAGAGATAGATAGTTCAACTATAAACGGAAAGAGAAATAGAGAGGATTCTAAAGAGAAGAGAGAGATAGAGAGAGATATAGATAGATAGAGATATATATAGAGAGAGAGATAGTTCAACGATAAAAACGGAAGATAATAGATATAAGGCTAAATATATAAGCTATAGGAGATTCTAGAGATATAATAGAGATATAGATATAGATAGAGAGAGAGATATAGTTCAACTATAAAACGGAAAGAAATAATAGAGATATATGCTAAAGATAATAGATTATATATAATTAGAGAGATATATATATCGATAGAGAAGAGATATATAGGCCCAAATGATAAAAGGTGATATAGAACTCTAAAGAGGTCAAAAGAGAAAATTTATTTATATGAGCTTAAATTACAGATATCTTCAGGAGTATTATATGTTACTTTTGATCTTAATAAAATTGATTAATAGCTTTTTCTAGATTTTTGAAAAAATTTGCGCGAGAGAGGACGACAGAAATACCAATTAATTTATTTAGGAAAGCCCGACGAAGAGAGAGAGCTAGAGAGAGATAGATAGAGAGAAGAGAGATAGAGAGAGAGAGATAGAGCGAGAGAGTGTGTGTTTTTTGTGTGTGTTTGTGCAAAAGGAGGGACCAAGGGTACAGAGAAGTGCAGAAGAAAGAAAGAGTTGGACTTTCAAATCCGGTTGGTGATGGAAAGAGAGAGACTGCAAGGCAGAAATGGTCCAACATTTAGACTTGCCTAATCAAGAAGAGAGACTTTACAGCTGCGTCCAAACATGAATCCACCCATTGAAAGTGCCAGATCTTCCCCTGGTCGAGGATGCGCCTACAGCCCCACCTAAACTGCACATGCTGGTGTATAGTGCCACTGACAACATCGACGACGCCTACATCGAACACTTTGAAACGGTGGCTGCTATATATCAGCTGAGTGACCAGAGGAAGGCTATTTGATAAGCAGCCGCACTTTGAAGGCAAAGGAAGCATTTGTGGACGCACTACTTGGAGCTTCGTACTCAGAAACTAAAGACTGCTCTTCGCTGAAGGCTACATTTGACCTCTGAGTCATGCAGGAAACGTTTCAAAACCATTAAGAAATCCTTTGAGGGAACCTTCCACCAGTTTTGGAGAGCGTCTTTACTGTACTATGGACTATACAAATTGCCAAAGCAATTCAGATTGCTGAAGCCTTCACTGACGGGCGGCGTAACTACCAAATATCCACCACCGGACAGTGAAGGAAAGGTGGTGACCATGAGACAAGCGACACTAAGCTATCATCCCCCACCAAGAACGAGAAAGCTACCTCTTCTCTGGGAATGCCAGAGCATGGCCGAAGACATGTTTCCTATGTTGAGGTAAAGGACGCTTCGCCAGGGACTATCCTAAGCGGAAAACAAATGCCAGAGCCATGTTTTTTTCAGGTGAAGGTCACATACGGTGAGGATGAGGTCACCACTCTGGGGTGTCCCACCTTCCCATCAGTGGTGTGTGACAAAATAGTAGAGGTGATCAAAGACATTGGAGCTATAGCCATCTTTATCGACGAGCATCTAGTACCTAATTAAACGCGCCCCGAGGCAAAGATTGCCAGGTTTTTGGAATTGAGTCTGATTTCCAGGCCACACGGTCGACTCTGCTTGTGGACATTTCTATTCCCTTTAAAGGAAAAGTGTGTGGGCAGTCGCTCTTCAGTGTCTGGCTTATTCACTTCTGATCGGAAATTTTCTTTGATTTGAGGACGGATGATGTTGTGGAGTGTCCCTTCTGAGGTGCCACTTGAAGTGTTTGAAGCTGCCACCAAGCGATCACAAGCGCAGAGGGAAAAAAGAAGCACTGACGCCCCTCCTAAAGCCTTTGTCACAACACATGACACAGTGACCATGGATCCCACAGCCATTTGCAACCTGCAGGCAAAGGATCCCACCTTGTGTAATCTTAGGTCACTGGTAGAGAAACTAACAAGGACCACCCAAAAGAGTACTGAACAGTTTGTGAGGCGCGCATGGAACCTCTGCACCAGCGCCTCACCACTCCATCCCTCTTCTGCGACCCAAATTGTACCAGAAGCTCTCCAAGGAACTGTCATGCGGTGGGGACACGACGCCCCAATGGCAGGACACTTGGGGGTGCGCTGAACCTTGGAGAGAATCCAAGATTTCTATTAGCCAGGAGTGGCAAGAAATGTGAAAAGATATTGCTGCAGCTGCGATGTGTGCCATATTACTTTTAAAACCTGGAATACCAGGGTACCTTGGGCACTGTTCCCCTGATTGGCACACCTTTCAGTAAGGGGGGTGTCGACCTGATAAGGCCCATCATTCCCGCGTCTGCTTGCACTCACCGTTTCGTTCTCGAATTGGTGGATTATGCCACACGTTTCCTGAAGCCACCCCTTTGAAGAGGATTGATGCGGTGACTGTAGCAGAAGCCTTGTGGGAGATGTGGACGAGGACAGCATTCCCAATAAGGTATTGTCAGATCATCAGTTGACACAGTTTCTCTCAGATTTGATGTCTGAGGTATAGAAACTTCTTCAGATCCACCGAGAGACCACCACACCCTACCATGCTCAGGCCGGTGGACTGGTTGAGAGATTCAATGGGACAACTGAAGCAGATGATTCGGAAATTGGCCCCATGAGCAACAAACGGACTGGGGCTGTTTCTTGCAAGGAGTGTTGTTTTGCGTACAGGGAGGTGCCACACAAGAAAGTATGGAGTTTTCCCCTTTTTGAGCTCCTCTATGGTCGGACTGTAAAAGGACCCATGGCCATCTTGACAGATCAGTGGACTCACGAGAAGACAGAAGAGCAGCCAAGGTTGCAGTGGACCCCAAGAGGATACAGAAGAACAGCCAAGGTCGCAGGCAAAGTACGTTCTTGGACTTAAAGAACGAATTGTGGCTACTTATAACTTGGCTCAACGCAACCTCTCACAAGCTCAGAAGCGTTCTATGACAGGAAGGCCCATCAGAAATAGTTTGAACCAGGCGACGAGTTGTTATTGCTGCTGCCTTTATACCCACAACAAGTTGCAACTATCCTGGCAAGGACCATTTGAAGTGATCAGGCGTGTCAAGGATGGGGACTATGCCATCCAAGTGAGAGGGAAGGAAAAACTCGTCCATTTCTAAGCTGAAGAAGAAATATGAAAGAAGAGAGGTGCGTGGTGTGCGGTTTTTGCCCTGTGGCTGTGGATGAAGCGAAACAGACACCCACCATCATCTTTAACATGTCCTGTGTTGCCCTACAACCTGAGGAGACATGGAAAGATGTGAATATCGCACAGAGTCTCGTGCCAGGACAGAGGGATTCAATCAGGGAGCTGTGGCAGGCATTTTCAAAACGTTCTATTGGACAACATACCTCTGTGGTGTAATCTGGGGACACGCCCCTTGAATCTGACTCAGGATGAGCCAGTGCGGTTAAAAAAAACATACCCATTGCGCCATCCCAGATGAAAACAATTAATTCAGAGGTCAAAACAATGCTGCACATGGACATGAAAGAGAAGTGCAGTTCTCCAAAATCCTTACGAATCCTACTGGTTTAAGAAGCCAGATGGCGAAATGAGATTTTGCGTGGATTTTCGCTGGCTGAACAGAGTCCTGAAATTTGACACCAAACCAATGCCAGATGTTGACAAGATCTTCTCCCGATCAGCTAAGGCACGCTATTTTTCTAAACTGGATTTAGCCAAGGGATATTGGCAGATCACAATGGAGCCTACCGACAGGAAAAAGACTGCCTTCACGACACCGGAAGGTCAGTTCCAGTTCAAGATGATGCCTTTTTCGACTTAAGACACTTGGATCTGTTTTCAGCAGAATCATGACACCCGTGCTGGAACCACTCAACTTGAAGAAAGTGCACAACTTAATGATGATCTCCTGTTGGCCACTGAGACATGGGAAAGACTTCCAAGCTAAACGCATCATCTTTACCAGTCTTTGTCAGGTGTAGCTGGCAACGCGGCTGACCAAGTGCCAGATTGGGGGAAGACGAGATTTCCTTTTTGGGCAACGTGGTGGGCAGAGGTGACATGTTGCCCAAACAAGATAAAGTTCAGAAGATAGAGGACACCCAGCCAGCAAAAACAAGAGGGAACTAGGGTCATTTCCTCAGATTGGTAGGCTACAACTGCAAGTTCATTCTCCATTTTGCAGAGTTAGCCAAGCCATTGACTGACAAGACTGGAGCCATGAAACCCGAAACCCTAGTTTAGGACTGCCAGGACGCTGAAGCATTCCAAAGGTTGAAAGATGCCATTACGTCTCACCCTGTCCTGTAGTTGGCTGACCCAAGCAAGCCGTTTATCCTGAGGACTGATGCTTCAAGCACTGGCTTAGGAGCTGTGCTGTTACAGGACAAAAGGAAGGGCCTGCTGCCCATCGCCTATGCGAGCAAGAAGCTGGTAGGATCCGGGCTCAACTACCACACTATTAAGCAGGAGTGCCTGGCAGTATTCTGGGCCACTATACGATTCTACCCTTACCTCTGCGGGCGAGAGTCTGTGCTTGAGGCCGACCATCATCCCCTTGCGTATATACATCGGATTCGTCCTGTGAGTCGTCGTCTAACGTGAGGGGCCATTGAACTGCGGAGTTCGGCATTCACATTTTGACACATTCTGAGAAAGTGCAACGTTGAGGCTAACTACCTCAGCCACATGGGAAGATCAGAACTGATGTTCCAGGGAACTGACCATTCAGTACGGAAAATGGTATTTTCGTGAATAAGCAGTGGCTGTGTACATAACATTGTTGGAGGCTGTGACTGGCTGTGCCTCAGTGGCACAAACTCTTTTGTTGGGATGTGTTTCATGGACGAACATAATGTGTGTGTGTGTGTGTGTGTGTGTGTGTGTGTGTGTGTGTGTGTGTGTGTGTGTGTGTGTGTGTGTGTGCGTGCGTGCGTGCGTGTGTGTGTGTGTGTGTGTGTGTGGCCAAATGGAATTTCCCTTTTCCTTGGTTACATGTCAGCTCTGCAAGCTTGTTGGGACACAAGAAGCGCGTGTCGTCCGTGACTTTTTCTTATATCATCCTCTAACATTTCACTTTAAGATTTCGTTTTTTCTTTCTTTTCTTTTCTGTTCACCTCCCATGAGTTTCTTTTTTCAAGTCTGTCTCGTGTAGATACGCTGTGTGTGTTTGGCACGTGGTGCAGCGGCAGGTGTCATATGTCACCTTTCCATGGGTGAGTTGTGTTACCTGACATGGGAATGGAAAAAAAAGGACATAAAGTCACTCGAACCTTGACTGCTGAGTGGGGAGAGTTCCTTTCTCTGCCAGCTGATATCTTCTCCAAGATCTACCTGACTTGCTGGTCTTCACTTCGCTGTGGGACGCTCGAGTCGTGGTCATGGGCGTTCACCCTTCATTGGGTTGGAATGGTGACCTTGTTTTTCCTCCCAGTCCACAAGCCTTTATGGTAACTAGTTTATCCTTTTCTTTTTATTTCGATTGAAATTTGTAAATATTTGCTTCTTTCCATGTTTGAACAGCCGGTTCAGAACTAAGCCATATTTCATTTAAATAACACTTCGACAGGTGACCGTTACTGACGTTACAAATGTTTCGTTGTCAGTGCGAACGTGTCGAAATTGTGACCAGTTTTGTAGGCGAAATAATTCATCTGTTGGCATCATGCATTTAAATGATCAATGTTCAATATTTTATCAGCTACATTGGGTGGGTAGCTTCGTGCTTTGCTTGTAACAAAAGCAGGATAGTGGGAGATTAAACTCGCCATTTTGAACAGTTTTTCGAATGGAGACAACTGGGGTTGTTCTTCTAGGGCTGCTTGGTCGTACTTGTCTCCCTTTTTGCTGGCGTTTTTGCGCGTTTCGTCTCTCTGTCATGAGTCGAGTTACAGAACATTGGTAGCGTTTGTCTGGCAAAATATCAATGCCGGGGAGTGAGGAGTCCTTCCTGTCGCTCCCCTATTTTCTGGCCCCGCTCGTCTCGCACTTGCTTTTTGTCTGTGTGTCAGGAGAGTGAGTGGAGAATTATCATATTGATGCTGATTTGAATTATTGGTTTCTTTTTCATCAATTTAAAAAATTCATCTAGTATCCCAGAAATAACTTGGGGGGGGAGGGGGGGGGGATCCACACAGAACAGCCTGTGCCACTGCCAGTCGCTGCCAACAGTATCTGGTGTAATTAGTGAAACACCTTCTGCTCTGCCTTGACTTGGCAGTCCAAGAACACCACCCTGAGTTGGATCTCTGGACCACCCTTGGAGCCAGTCTTCCACCAGGTCAAGTATTGCAAACATTTAGAAGGGAATTGTTTGTTGTGTGGGGCAGAAAGTGACCTAGGCGCTGGAAAGTCTGCGATGCCTTAATTTCATATACCTATATATAATATATATGGGTGCAGTTGGATTCTTTTTCGAACCCTTGGCGGTCAGAACACCACATAATTATGGACCGTGGTGTGTCTCTATTTGACGCCAGAGCACAGACACAATCAGCCATGTCTCCCTGATGAGTCTGATCCAGTGGACGAAAGGCCTCGGAGCAGGCGATACATATAGATCTGCCTTTGAGAGGGATTGCGATAGTTTCCTCATGCCGCTAGTGAAGGGTTTTTATAGTTATGATATACATTTTACTTCATCTTCAGGGTTTTTTTTACCCCTCAATTTCCAGTCTTTGCCAAGTCATTACTATAATGATGGAAGAATGGTTAATCTGCACTTGCTTTTCCCTCACTACTTAATTGTTCAGCATTGTATTGTTTGGTCAATCAGTGGGTGATTGCATCTCTTAGGAGATCCAAGTAAAGGTTGCTCTGCACAATTCTTAGCCGCTGACAATGCTTGGGTTATTGAACAGCAGAGCTGACCACTCAGACTGTTCCATATATTTTGATCTCCCTTTGCATCCTTAAACTGGATCCTCAAGCATAGGCAAAAATTGTCCCCTACATTTTATACTGTTTGCATAATGTTTTTAGTTTTCAGCAACTTTTTTCCTCTCCACACTTTCGTTTTGTTTTATTCTACTACCTCTCGCTGGCTGCTTTGGGGGTGCTGTTGGATTCTTTTTCGAGCCCTTGCCGGTCAGAACACCACAGAATTATGGACCGTGGTGTGTCTCTATTTGACGCCAAGAGCACAGACACAATCAGCCGTGTCTCCCTGATGAGTCCGATCCAGCGGACGAAAGGCCTCAGAGCAGGCGATACATATAGATCTGCCTTCGAAAGGGATAGTGATATAGTTTCTTCATGCAACTAGTGAAGGTTTTTATAGTTATGATATACATTTACTTCATCTTCAGTTTTTTTTCCCCCTCAATTTCCAATCTTTCCCAAGACATTACTATAATGATGGAAGAAATTGTTAATCTGCACTTTTTTTTCCCTCACTACTTAATTGTTCAGCATTGTATTGTTTGGCAATCAGTGGGTGATTGCATCTCTTAGGAGATCCAAGTAAAGGTTGCTCTGCACAATTCTTAGCCGCTGACAATGCTTGGGTTATTGAACAGCAGAGCTGACCACTCAGACTGTTCCATATATTTTGATCTCCCTTGCATCCTTAAACGGATCCTCAAGCATAGGCTCTAAAATTGTCCCTAAAAAATGTTGTGTAGACCCTGTTATTGTATGTTATGTTTTTGTTTTTCCCAGTTGTCTTTTCTGTGGAGGTGGGTATTTTGAAAAGTGGGCTAGGCGGGTACTTAGTGGTTTTCCTGGGCATTTATGGGAGATTTTTTTTTTGGTCCGTTAGGAAGTCCCCTCTTACTTTCTATAATCTCAGTCTATACTCCTACTTCTAACTTAGGGCCCTTCCCCATCAAGTCGTGTGAACGATGTATGTATATTTCTGAAGTAAATTTGTGTATTGTCACTTTTGCCTCGTGTGGTTTGATGGTGTAAACATTGGGTGTTTGCTTTGCCGCTTGCGCACACTGCAGAACCCCAGTCAGGGATAGTTCCACCTTGACACAGACAGGCAGGCAGACAGACAGACTGACGCACAGATGACATACAGACAGACAACGGGGGGGTGGAACAGGAGGAAGGTGAGCAACGGGTGAAGGGGGGGGGGGGGGGGGGGGGGGGGGACGACGAAAAAATTCATGGCAAAAGAAGACGGATTGAGATGTTGATTCTGGGTTTGGATTCCCCCCTTGATTCAACTGTTACTGTAACTGAACATACATGCACACACACACACACACACACACACACACACACACACACACACACACACACACACACACACACTCACACACACACATACTGTCACATACTGTCCTATAATTCATCTGTCCTTTATTTTTGTTCAATGTAACCACATCGTCCTCTTCTCTTCTTTTTATGATAATGGTCTAAAATTGTAAACACTATGTTATTTAGACGTCTGCAATCACCTATATGTGTGTGACGAGACGTAAAACAGAATTCCTTCCTTCACACACACACACACACACACACACACACACACACACACACACACACACACACACACACACACACGCGCGCGCGCGCGCGCGCGCGCGCACGCGCACGCACGCACGCACACACACACACACTCACACACACACACACACACACACACACACACACACACACACACACACACTTGTATGCATATATGCATGTCACACTCATGCACAAATACATGCATACGGTGTTATCAAAAAAAAAAAAAAAAAAAAATAACGTTTGCCGTACGTTTATAGGCCTATTATTGGCCATTACAAAACGAGGTTAGAGGGAACATGGTGGAGAGAATTTTCAATGACAAATTTATTTTGGGGCAGGGTGGGGATAGGGTGGGGCGTGGACAGTGGGGGGTGGGGATGATGTCTCATCTTTGATGTCTTCACAGTGGCATACTCCAATGCTTAACCTATTCTAGTTTTTCGTACACACCATACCCACCTTCATGTTAGTGCAGTTTCAGCGCTAGCAGTCCACAAGTGGCTATCTGTGTAAGAGTGCCGGACAGAGTTGTTTGTTTCAGTGCTGGGAATGACGTAGCAGTTACCATGGGGAGGTGGTGGTACAGTTGGGATGGACGGAGGGCACAGTGACAGAAGGCTCTCTTGACAGACAGTGCTGGACAGATTCCCATCATGGTGAAGGGGAGTTACCTTCCTGGCCAGGATCTGTGAATTCCCTTTAAATACCACAGGCAACGTGGTGACTTGAAATTGGTGGAAAAGTTTTGCAACAAGAAACTGCTTTACCATGTCATGTGTAAGACATGCTAGGGTGGGATACAAATGTTTAAATAAGTGTCTGCATTTGCTCCTCTATAGCAACATAACAGTTCGGATTTTGCTGACGTGTCTGTGATGTTAGACTAGATGGATAAAGTGAAATAATAAAGGTTGAGGCAGATTTATGCGATACAAATTATGATGGGAATGCTTGGGGCATGTAAAGATTGATGCAGATATTGGGGACATATCATCTTCAATGATCAGATGCCGACTATGCAGATTTTTGTATTTAAACTGATTGGTGCACTTCCTTATAGTATCATACTTCTTGTCATGTGTTATTTTTCTCTTGGTTGTGTTGCATTGTGTGACGGCTGGTCAAATCTTGGCTTTGATACCCAGTTCCTTCAGGCTACTGGCTTGTCTGGGCATTCTTCTCTCTGTTGTAGCTCACCGGACCGGCATACTTGTCGGTCTGTAATCCCAGGTGTACATTATGTGACTCGTTTTCAGTTCATACTGGTCAGCAAAACCGTAAAAATTAGGAAATGTCTTAATACGTCTTCTGGTCACTGGAATAGTGAAAAGCCAAGGAAAAGAATATTTCAAGTCAGGGAATGTCATGTGATTTACTCATTTTTGTCAAGGTCAGTTCCAGGAGAGAGAAGGGAACTGACCTGGAAAAAGAAAGCATTACATTTTGTGAAAAATACCAGATATGTTGAAACGTCTTTTTCCTCAATTAATGATGCATTTTAATTTTCATAACTACGGGATTTTGTTTATGTTCATTTGTTTCAAATTCGTTATATTTTGTTTTTCAAAATATCAGTGCAACTTTTAAGTTACTCTGACAATAATGGCGGTGTGTGTGTGTGTGTGTGTGTGTGTGTGTGTGTGTGTGTGTGTGTGTGTGTGTGTGTGCGTGTGCGTGCGTGCGTGTGTGTGTGTGTGTGTGTGTGTGTGTGTGTGTGTGTGTGTGTGTGTGTGTGTGTGTGTGTGTGTGTCTATGTGTAAAGGAGGATGATCCTTCTTTGAAATTCATTATCCTTTACAAAAGAACAAAATCGTTGCTTTGTCTGTATGGTCTTGTCCATGGCTGTGTCCGTTTTGATATTTACTTATTACCATTAAAAATACCATTAATCGTCTACAAATACAGTGACCTGAATTTTACCTGTTTTGGCATTCAGCGAAGGAAGGAACTCCGATTTGTTTTAGAGTCATTTGTCCGTGTGTTTTTGTTTGTGTATTATAATGAAAACATGCTTTCCATTCTTCTGTAATTTTCCAACGTTTTCGCAAGAAACGTTCGAGGTAGCCGTTCTCCACTCAGACACTTCAAAGAGCACCATTCTGTATACCAGTCTTCAACAACAGCAAGGTACAGAGTAATGCCAGTGCATCTGTAGCATCGCTTTTGACTTGTTTTCTTTTCCTTTAAAGGTTTAATCATGCTGTCGGAGTATCTTCAATTAGTAGGCGTGCCGTTTGCATACATACCACTCCTTTTACAGCCATTCTGATCTTTCAAAAGGTGAACAAGCTCCGTGGTCCATTCCATGTGAAATACCACTCACAGTGAAATATTTTCTTTTAGAGTGTTGGTGCATGATATGAACATACGCATGTCACAGACTCCATGGAAACGCTGTTCAGAAATGTCCCCACCATATGTGATGTTTGAATGTCTAGGGGAGATTGACATTTGTCATCTTATATGGGATTTTACAGAAGAAAGATTGAAAAAAAAATCTGGTGTGTGTTTAGAAGGTGTATTTTTAAAGGGTTGTGTAAAGGAGTTTTGCCAACTTGCTTTGATGTGGGTGTTGGTTTTTTTTTTTTTTTGTTTGTTTTTTTTGTTAAGCATAGTTAGATAATAATGACGTTGTTAGATTGTTTTTCGTCTAATATCATCAATGGTGAATAGACGTTAAATAAACCACTGACCGAACTGAACTGTAAAGGAGTTTTGTTTTTTAATTTATTTATTTTTTTATGACTTGTGAGTTGGCATCAACGCAGTGACATGCCTGATATGACCATTGGCGGTTGACTGGGCTATATGCATTAGCCTAATACCTTAACTCTGTAAGTGGACACACGATTATGTGCAATATGGAGGCGAAGAAATATAGTGATGACTCTCTCTCTCTCTCTCTCTCTCTCTCTCTCTCTCTCTCTCTCTCTCTCTGTAGGTGGTGAAAAGGGGGAGGGGGAGGGGGGGTGTGTGGGGGGGGGGGGGGGGCGGAGGGGAAGCTGGGCCGAATGGATGCATTTGCATGCCTTGTTCATATTTAGCATACATCTTTTTTTCTATTGCTTGCCCAGAGGCGTGAATGTAAAACTGCTTATTCCTTACCATCAATAAAATAAACTCTCTCTCTCTCTCTCTCTCTCTCTCTCTCTCTCTCTCTCTCTCTCTCTCTCTCTCTCTCTCTCTCTCTCTCTTCACATCCCTCCTCCCCCGCCCAAATACACACATAATAACAAAAGATTGTAGCTTTGTTACGTCAGTGTTTCTTTGATTTTCAGCAGTGTTTCAAGGTACGAAGCTCATATACAATAAAGCAATTGAAAGAACTCTAAAAAGACTGCATCAAACTATTCTGAAAACAAACGAATCAATCAATAAATAATGTTAATAGTTGTGTGTGTGTGTGTGTGTGTGTGTGTGTGTGTGTGTGTGTGTGTGTGTGTGTGTGTGTGTGTGCGCGCGCGTGTGTGTGTGTGTGTATGTGTGTGTGTGTAAGTGTATGTGTGTGTGTGTGTGTGTGTGTGTGTGTGTGTGTGTGTGTGTGTGTGTGTGTGTGTGTGTGCGTGTGTGGAGACAGTGATGATACATTAGATAAAAAATAGATTGATATGACAGACGAAAAAGCAAGGCATTGACAGAAAATGAGATCTATATCGAGATTAACTCATCTCGCGTTGGACAGAAATCAAGGAAGAATTGAAAATCTGGATCAGAACAATTCGGTCATTTATCGTTAGAGGAAAATGCAAAAGCAAATCTGAACGAGACTGCAATCGTTTTCTTTATTCATTAGACACTTGGCCGCGATAATCAAAGCTGGCCAATTCGGGCAACAAGGGATGCATACTGCGCAGTTCCTCGAGCAGCACCTGTTAACAGAGTGATACAAGACAGTTAGTCCCGGGAATTACAATGTGAATTGTTCTGATGAAGCTGGATATATGTTGTTTAATCAAGTTGAGAGAAGATGCTGTGCGAAATGGGGGAGGGGTGTGTCAGTCAGAAAGAGAGAAAGTAGTATTTTTCATATGTAGGGTTCGCTTACATCAAATTAGATGCTCAGATCACTGTCTATCATACCCAGTTGATGACACTGTGTCATGCAGGTGCACTCAGTATGATTAGCAATGGACTAGGGGCTTAAAACACTGTCCCAAAGCAATCTTCTCACACCAGAAAGAACTCTACATGAAGCTACGAGACTGATCTCGGGACATATCAATTGGAACTATGCGTTACCGTCTCTACCTTCCTTCAATGGAGGTCAGACACAAGCTAGAATATGCGAAGGCATATTTTAGAGCAATTAAAAATGTGAAAAAAAAACAAAAAAAACACTGCATGAAGCAGTCAAGTAAACAAAAGACACTCGTCTAAATGTGACAAATCATAGATGGGACGGGCAGAAGAGAACAAACAGTTTGCGTACTGTTTTCGGAACTGAAATAAACCAAAGAATGGGAACAGTATCCTGGTCACTTCAAATGCATCTACCAAAGTGTTGTCACACCAGACCTTGGAAAACACTGTCGAGGATGTACAAAAGACAAAATCAACGCAGATGTTCAAATGCAGGTGAAAAAAACCTTGTCAATTAGAAACACACTATTATATACTCGGTTAGTTGTTATGATGGTTAAGTTATCAAAGGTAAACAGGGTGGGAGATATACGGTGAAGCAACTGACCAAACAATCCAGGAAGACAATGGTGCATACAATCTAACAACTTTAAGTCTGACAATGGAGGTAGAAGCAGTGACGCAAATGCTCCACTGGCTCTCATCCAGAGACCAGGTTAGAACTCAGAAAGCCACGATTCTGACTGACCTCATTAACCTGCATGAAGTAATGTGCAACCTTCTGTTGCAAAAACTCAAATGGATGTACCACCCAGGACATGCAGATGTCTAAGGAAAAGAGAGAGCAGACACACTGTCAGGCAAAACAACAATAACAACTGGATTACAGCTTGGCCAGTCTGATGTGACAATAAACCGAAAGATCGATGAGGATGAGGATGATGGAGATGATGCTAAGGATTTGCATTCTGGTCTGAGACCACATGACAGGGTTGTACTCGACGCTTAATTTCATAATAACCCGGTTTTAACCAGTAAGAAATAGGAAGTTTTAAAATGGGGTGGTGACAACAGGCGGATTCTGAAAACACTCTAAAAGAAAAAAGTATCATTATTCCGCCGAACAAAAGGAACAAACAAACTGCAAGACAAAACGCGACTGGTTTCGACCTCTTTGGGTCTTCTTTAGGCAAGATGAACAACATTCAGGACAAGGAAAACGAGAAACGAGCAGTCATATATTTTCTTGAATTTGGCGCAAAATAGACAGACTGCAGCTCTGTAGTGCAGTCTCAGACCGTAATAAAAATCCGTGGCATCATCTTCATCATTTTCACCATCATTGGACAACAATAAAAAAAAAAAGTGTCAATTTCTGTAGCCCTTCATGCTGTGCTCTCACGGCGACCTGTTTCGATGTCCTCTCCACGTCTATGGCCTTAGGATCTGTTGGGGTCATAGGTATCGGGCGTCTTTATGGTGACTATCGATGCCCTCTGGATGGAGATCTCACTCGCGCTAGCTTCGTTACTTTTAACAATTATTGCCGTCAGTATTGGGCTAGTAGGTTGTGTCCCTTGTATGTTGGCTCAGAACAGGCACCACTGAACGCCACCGAAGTGACTCAGCAGCAGCAGTGCAGTGTCTCCTCTGGTGAGTTGCTTTAAGGCCACTGGACACTGCCTGCTCCCTGTGGATTGCCAGTGGTGGGGCTGTGGTGGGAAAAAGCAGCCAGGTTGTAGCTGTGGACGGTGAGCCGGGATGAGAGGCATGGGGGCAATGCCACTGAAGGGGCACGGAAGATCAGACAGACAGAAAGAAAGAAAGAAAGAAAAAGAAAGAAAGAAAGACAATAACGGAAGGAAAGAGGAGAGAACAAAAGCAAAAACGAAAGGAAGAATGAAAGAAAATCAAAAAATGGTAAACAAAGGACAAAGAAACAGTCACTTCTCTCTTCAATTTAAAAGCAAAATTTGCCTGAGGTGAAAAACTAAAACTGCGGAATTCAACTGAAGAGAAGAGGGAAAAGAATGGAGGGGAGATGATGATGATGATGATGATGATGATGATGATGATGATGATGATGATGATGATGGTGATGATGATGATGATGATACCTTAAATCTAAGTGCGAAATTGGCTCGGGTGAAAAACTAAAACTACGGAATTCAACTGAGGAGAGGAAGGAAGATGTTGAAGAGGAGATGATGATGATGATGATGATGATGATGATGATGATGATGATGATGACGATCGTGATGGTG
>JADBJO010004853.1:49806-62306 GCA_016801955.1 Conus betulinus
TGTAAATCTCTCTCTCTCTCTCTCTCTCTCTCTCTCTCTCTCTCTCTCTCTCTCTCTCTCTCTCTCTCTCTCTCTCTCTCTCTCTCAATACCCGTCATCCTGATTACTAATGGTCTACGACATTAAAAAATCGAGAAGCAATTAAGCGCGCGCGCGCGCGCGCGCGCGCGAGAGAGAGAGAGAGAGAGAGAGAGAGAGGAGAGAGAGAGAGAGAGAGAGAGAGAGAGAGAGAGAGAGAGAGAGAGAGAGAGAGAGAGAGAGATTCAAACATCAGCTGGCGGCCTCTCATTCCCATGTAAACCATTTGTTTACCACCATCACATATCAGCTGACCATTTCTTATTCCCATATATGCTCCCTTCGTCACTGCTATCACTCATCAGCTAGCCAGAAGGAAACGCTTCGTAAAGTGCCCAGAAAAGTAGATTTCTTAAAAATGTTTGGTGGTCACTCTTGTCAACTGACATAGGTACTATGACGAAGATGAAGTAATCTTGTGATTTTTAGCCTCTGTTATCTTGATCGATACGACGATAAAACCATGTAAAGATAGCACCGTTCCTTAGTGCTCAGATAACAGGTTTTGTACTGGTCATGTTAATGTACAGAAACACTCCTTTTGTTTCAAACCCATATAAACATTTTTTCTGAGGATTCTCGTTTACGTACTTACATTACAGAATCTTAAAAAGCCAAACCAGAACGATGCTATATGAAAAATTTGGCCCATTTGATAATGTGAAAAGTGTCATGTAGTATTAACTGATTGAGCTCAGCTGACAACAACACTGAATCCAGTTTTCCTGTGTGTGTTTCCATTGAAAAAAGACAGGCTGTGACAAATGTTTTAATAGTGTGAACTTAATATGCAAACATTTGGATGAGTACAAAAACATTGCCAATGATCAGCAAAGAGTGAAGTGAGTAAAAACCGCACATACACATTCATAAACAGACTAATCAGCTGCATAGAATGTTCTATAACGCTATCTGATGTCCAAGTAATCCAATCCATGTTTCAAACACATAATGCACTGCATAGTCTTCCATCAGAACATGTTGATCGAGTCACCACGCCCCTGGTGGGCACCGCTCGCAGTCGGCCTAAACCTCTTTTCCTGGCTTCACTGATCCTTGATGTTGCTGTGGGTTTCACTGCATTCAGCGCAATCATAGGCCCGTGCAAGGACATTAAAAACTAGACTAGATACCCTTCGTTATTAGAAAATAATGGCAACAAAACTATCTGCATCGGACGGCCACGAGGGAAACTGGCTGGAAGAACATTTCAGGATGTATTTCAAAGCTTCCTTTGAAGACAGTGGTCGGGAGGTCACGGCCGCCAGTCTATGGAGAGGGCGAACTGTGAGACAGTGTCTTCTTTGGACTGTCACAGAGTCGTGCATCTCTCCTGAGAATCACCATCCATTTTACTCTCACTTCCGCAGTCACTTTGTTACTTATCTCCCGCTGAATTTCATGGTGCGGTGTGGTGTGGTGTAAAGAGACAGGAACTCTGGTTGTCGTGGTGAAGAGTGCTGTCGTTTGGGGATGCAGTGCCCTTGCCTGGAGTGATGTGGAACTCACAGACATCTCCATCCTTGTATCTATGTTTGTAGTTCCTGTGCATACAAACATTTGCATCAGCGTAACTTTTCGTCAGGTACAATTGCAAATCATCAAAGCAAACACACACACACACACACACACACACACACACACACACACACACACACACACACACACACACACCAGCCGCCATGGCGAAGTGGTTAGCGTCGCGGATTCCCGGCTGGGAGGTCGTGGGTTCGAATCCTATCAGAGCCTTGTGGGGTTTTTTTTCTGCCCCGACCGGCTCCTACCCAGGGTTGAGTTTGCTGCAGACTCAGTTGGGAAGACTGGGACTACACAGTCGAGTTTTTCACTCACTTAATGGATGCGTTTCTGAGAGTGTTGCTCAAATTTCATGACCAACACTGCAGGTGTCTGTATCTCTTGGGCCTGGTTGACGCGGGATATATTATGAAAGGAAGCATAGAGTACAGCCCTGTCATGTAGTCTCAGACCGAAATGGAAATCCGTAGCATCATCTTAATCATCCTCATTCTCATTGATCAGCATAAAAAAATGTCTCTAATTCTGTGGCCCTTCATGCCCTGCTCTCAATTTCGATGTCCTCTCCACGTCTGTGGTCTTGGTTTGGTTCCGTCGGGGTCACCGGTATCGGCGAGTCCATGGGGGCTGTCGTTGGACGGACGTGGTGGTGGCGCCTCCGGAGGGAGAGCTCACTCACGCCGGCTCCGCGACTAAGCAATTATTGTGGTCAGTAGGGGGCTTAGTATGTGATATCCTGCGTATGTTAGATCAGAACAGGCGCCACTGAACACCACCGAATGACTCGGCAACAGTGCAGTGTCTCCTCTGGTAGGTTGCCTCTTGACGACTTGACACTGACTGCTCCCTGTGGATTGCCGGTGCCGGGGCTGCGGCGAGGCCGACCGGGCTGTGGCTGTGAATGGGGTGTCAGAATGAGCGGTGTGGTGCACTGACTGACTCTGAGGTGGCGCAAGGGTGGGGGCAGCAACAACACACACACACACACACACACACACACACACACACACACACACACACACACACACACACACACACACACACACACACACACACACACACACACACACACACACACACACAAACGTGCGGGGCGCGCGCACACACAAACACGCTCGCGCGCGCGGGCACACACACACACACACACACACACACACACACACACACACACACACACACACACACACACACACACATTCACACATACACCCGCTCGCGCGCGCACCACACACACACACACACACACGCGCGCGCGCGCGCGCGCGCGCGCGCGCGCACATTTCAAAATATGTCAATGAATTCAGATGTTCAAAATCATTGCAATTGTATTCAATTTAGTGACTAAATGAATACGAAAACCTCGTGAAATAATGACCTTGCTACTCTGTTTAGATTGATCAGGGATTCTAGTGCCCAGAATACGCTTAGATTCTCATTGTAGAGAAAACATTCTCTGTAAGCTATCTATTTATCCATTGTCCAAGAACAAGATAATTATTTTGCAAGTCTGGCGTTTATGGATTGATTCGGTCGTCTCTTTCCGGTATGTTAAGTGGTAAGTTCATTTCTATGCTCAGCTTGTGAATCGTTGTTACACAGTCCACTGAGTATTTATCTTTGACAAATATGCCATGTTATTTTGTTGAGTTGTCAGGCAATGCTGACAAGCATTGCACTTCACGATGTACCATGCTTCGAAGTGCACTCATACTTCCGGTGACTTTCACACGCATACTAGCACACACAAACAAACAGACACGTACACACGCACGAAAACACAGACACACGCACATAATCATGCACACACAAACACAGTCTCAGTACACACTCATGCATAAACCACAATCATACATACAGATCGATGCTTATCTTACATCATCATAAAAAAGCACACACTCACACAGATTCATAAACACATTGCATATCCTCCAACTTATCATCTGATATCACTTTTTAGTCGAAAGACGTTCAGGTGAAGAACACACACATACACACACACACACGCACGCACGCACGCACGCACGCACGCACGCACGCACGCACGCACACACACACACACACACACACATATACATACACAGATTCGGATGATTTATTCATTAATATGACTTGCCTCCTAATGAAGAGGTGTGTGAACATGATACAAAAGTACAAGAGAGCAGAACGCTAAACAAATTAAGACATACAGCTATTATAAAATAGGTCATGAAGAGTACTCATGAGACTTCTCTAAGCTTAAATTACTTACACAATGGACAAAGTAAATCATTGTTATTAACAGGTTTGTATTTATAATGATGAACAGCGATTTCGGATATACCAAGTCTGAATTTCGTTGTTATTAATTTAAAATGCCTATCGATATCAAGGGTTGAATAAGGTTTTAGATCATGCATATTGCAATCATAACTATGAATTCAAATCCTGCACTATTCTGGATACGATCAGTCCATTTTTGTCATTGACAATCAGTCAATCAATGATAAAAAAGAGATCTAAATTCATGTACCTTTGCAACACCTGGATCAAACAAAGCAAATCCAAACTCATATATAAAACAAAGTCGAACTTAAATTACCCATTTGCTCTTTCCAATAGCATCTAGGTCATATGTCATATAACGAGTCATATGCTTTGCAGGGTGTTTTATCATCTAAGTTCAAGCATTCAACACTGTAGGAACAACAAAGAACTGAAAGTTAAGGTTATTTACACCCATCAACTTTTTAGTTTATCAAAGGATAAAATACACACATGACAAAATGTAATTCTTTATTAGGGCTGACTTTTCCCACCGTTATCCTATCATTAAGAAAAAGAAAATTCTGGATGAGTCGAGTTGGAGTACACTTGGTATATCGTAACTTACCAGATATTAGTGAGGAGTGTTGATCTCTCTCTAGTTGCCAGTGACTGGTCCACCTGCTCTTTAGGCAGGCTGATCCTTATCGTTTTGTTGTCCCTTCTGGGCCAATAGCATGCAGATCCGGAGTCAGGGGTACCAACCCATGATCTGTTCTCAAAACAGAACTTGGTTTGTACTTAAGTAGCAGAGAGTCCAGCTTTTCGAGTTCTCAGACCTGCCCTCTGGCTTTCAATGAATGTGTGAGATCTCAGCCAATAAAAGATTAGACTATCATACATATGTCTGCCATCATTATCAGTATGCCCTTTCACTCAGATTTTGAACGGGTTTAACAGTAATACAATGCTTAACACTCGAACTCAAACATTCTTCAATTTTTCTTTTATGTTGATTAGAGTTAATCACCTTCGACAAAACAGACAATCTCTGCCTTGGCTTAGGGCTGTGTCAGGCCTATTGATATAGGCCAGAACACCAAGGCTGCATCAACATGTTGTTATACTCTGCATAGTTATGTGAGGACTGCCTTTAGTTGTGACAAGCTCCCAGCATAACA
The DNA here is from genome assembly GCA_016801955.1 of Conus betulinus. Classification (NCBI taxonomy): domain Eukaryota; kingdom Metazoa; phylum Mollusca; class Gastropoda; order Neogastropoda; family Conidae; genus Conus; species Conus betulinus. The sequence goes on from JADBJO010004853.1 coordinate 54,843, forward strand.
TTATCAGTCTCCAAAATCCCCCAAACTCTTGGTGTGGCTGCCCACATGGTGGGGTAATCAAACATGGTCACACTCGTAATGTTCTCATCCCCAACTGATGCATTTGTACCATAGTGTTCAAATACTTCAGCTGTTCGGATAATCTCTGGAGTCTTTTAACTAGCCAGGGTACAACAACAGCAACAACAACAACAACATTAAGACAATCAACAGTATTCGTAAATCAACTTATCAGCTTTCACCCAGTATAGACATACCTTTTTTCACCCTGTCAATCTCTTAGGATGATCAACCTATGAGATAGTACTGAATACCGGCAAAAGGTCATATTGTTAACAATGAATCAAGCATTTTAAGGAATCAAGCATTTTAACAGTTTAAACATATAGCATACATACAAGCAATCCATAGTCTCAAGACTTAGAAACGTAGTTCAACTTGCAGTTCTGGGTTGATTCAGTGTACTTCACACAGGAATGCAGAGTAGGAGAGAGAAATTTTCACATCTCTGGTTTATGCTTGTTTTAATTCTTGATTCATGAGTGGTGATCAGTCTTACATCCTTCTGTGGAGCGGTAAAGTGAGGTGACTTCTTTTCCCCTTTTTGTGTGTTAAACTTCACATCCAGTTTCTGTTTCCTGTCTGATTCGTGCCACTAAAGACAAAGAGAAAGAGGGGGGGGGGGGGGGGGGGGGGGGGGGGGGTTAGTAAGCAAGAGGGGGTGTGTGTGTGTGTGTGTGTGTGTGTGTGTGTGTGTGTGTGTGTGTGTTGATCCTCCCCCACCACACCTGCAGTATAAGGTTATTGTAGAAGATTCGAGAACACTATCTCTTGGATGTTAGCTATATTCCCAGCCTTCATGCTAATTGAGAAAGCTACATTGTATGCACGTGTGAGACACATGTATGAGTTACTGTCTTTTCCCATGACTACGATTGGAGGTGGGAGGAGAGAGAGGAGGGGCAGGGAGGTTGGTGGTGTCTGTGATCTAGCAGAGAGAGAGAGAGAGAGAGAGAGAGAGAGAGAGCGTCTCTTGTCTCCACCACAGGCTGGCACCTGCAAGCTAGGTAAACGAGGGTGGAAGCGAAAGAAGAGAGACAGAGGGGGGCATGTGGCAAGCGAGGAGGGCATCAGCTAGTATCAAAGGGAACACCCACAGACTGTAGGGAGTGTAACAGGGGAGGAGGGGTTGAGAGGGATCAGAGGCAGAGACGGAAAGTTGACGTAGATCGGTAATCTTGATTGCTCTTTGTAAGACAAAAAGGGAAAGACAGAGGAGGGGGAGGGAGGAGAAAAAAGGAGTTGTAGAGGATGGTGTGGATGGCAATTATCACGTGATAGAACTCATTAATTTCACATCACATATTTTGCCCACTAGATGTCACTTCTCCATTTTTTTCATCAACTCATATGCATGTACATTCTTTTAAAATCGTTATGCTTTCTAGCTCTTGAGGCTGAACATTTCAGATGTTCCTTCCGAGAACATCACCTTGAAACTGAATAGCACATGTTGTTTTGCTCGCCATTTTCAGGATTTATTGCATAGCTTATCAAAGTCTTTTGCGCAAAAGAGCTGCCAACGGGAGTTAATTCTGTACAACCAACTAACAGAATTCTCAATAATTTAGAAAGTGGTCAGGTTTGAGTTTAATTTTTGTTTTCAGCAATAGTGAGCATTTCCTTCTGGACTAAGCTGACTGTTTCAATACATTCTACCTCACTCACAAACGTGATAGATTAGCTGAGCGTGTTTTTGTTTTTTGTTTTTGTTTTTTTTTTTTGTTTTTTGTTTCTTTGTTTTTGTTTTGTTTCTGTTTTTTTTTTTTTTAAATTCTGCATCATACGGTATCTGTCTCTTATTCCCATATACACAACCTTAATCATCACCATCACCTATCTGTCTCTTCTTGATATATACACACACACATATATATATATATATATATATATATATATATATATATATATATATATATATATATATGTATGTGTGTGTGTGTGTGTGTGTGTGTGTGTGTGTGTGTGTGTGTGTGTGTGTAAAATGTACAGGCTTTTCTGATTAATTTGATATGAAAATTAGAAAAAAAATATGGTCATTTATGAAATAGCATCAGTCATATCAAATTCGAAGAAAAAAAAAACTTTCGCATATTTGGATTTTCGGCGTCACATCTGTCCAGTCTCATATGAAACAATGACACTGCAATCCCAGGTTATAATATTGTTCGTAGAGATCCTAAACAAAACACATGAAAACTGGTATTATTCTATATCTTCATCATCAGTCAGTAAAATTCCACAGGATGCATTTTTTTTTAGAACAATTTAAATTAATGAGCCTATGTTTATATGTTTTCTGTACAGAAATCCAGCTGAACATGTCGACTGGGTTGACCCATTTCATGTTAATTATGGAAAACACACCTGATGAATCCAAAGACATCATGATATCAGTGGATTTTAATATAGATCTACTAAATCAAATAAACAGTGGAACTATGTTTCTACTCACTTGGTCTTGCACACAGCTAATCAAAACTCCTATAAGGGTCACTGAGATTTTGAAACACCGAGAGATCATTTATATGTCACAATCCAGAAACCATTCTTCTTGAGTGTACCTATTAATGGATGCAGTGGTCACTTCCCCAATTTGTTGCACTTGGTCAAAAAAGAGTATCAAAATTCCAATGTTAGTCCATAAACGATTACCTTTAGAACTTTTCAAAATTTGATAATGACAAAATTATCTCTGACCTTTCAGATTCACCTCTAAATAAAGTGTATGTATATACAGAACCAGTCAGGCCCTAGAAGTTTGATACTCCATCTTCTATAGCATGTACAACAAACATGCCCTGCTACGAACCAAAAGAGTCAAACATCGAATAAAACCTCCTTGACTTACAAAAGAGATACAGAACACTATTTACCAAAGACAGTACCTGTTAAAAATGGCCCTCATGAAGAACACACACACACACACACACACACACATACACACACACACACACACACACACATATATATATATATATATATATATATATATATATATATATATATAACAAAACAATAAATTCCAAGGATAAGTACCGAGCACCATTCCAGCAACTTACAGAGCAGCTAGGTGTTGCAATGACTGCAAGAAATATTGAATTATAAACAAAGCTTGCTCTTCTGTCTCAGATTGTAGAAATAGGGGGATGATAAGCCTTCATATCTGCAGTGGTAGATGATTCTGCCTAACTGACAGTATGTGCTTGAGTGGGTGAATGGGGAATAGTAAATGCTTCTCTCAAAATGAACCTTCAGCAAGCTTATAGTCTCTGAAGTGGGAGACCATCTCCAATGGGGAGGAAGCTCACTAACATATAACTCCTGGTCAGATACCGGTATTTCGAAACCTGATTGTTTCTCCTCAGTGACCGCGGAAAGTGGGTAATTTGACTCCTCTGCCTTTTCGGTTTTAAGAAGAATGCTATATACCAGAAAAAAGGCTGGTGTGCAATACCGTAGTATGTTTGTCGAGTTTTCAAAAAACTAACCAAAGGTGCCACCTAAGAAGCAAAAAGAAAATCATGAAAGAGCAAAACAAACTACATTTTCTTGTGAAAAGTAGAAAATATAAAAAGATAACCTCCTAAGACACAAGTGCTGAGGGCCAGTTCTTGGAATGAATCCGCAAGGGACTAAATTATAACAAAACAATAAATTCCAAGGATAAGTACCGAGCACCATTCCAGCAACTTACAGAGCAGCTAGGTGTTGCAATGACTGCAAGAAATATTGAATTATAAACAAAGCTTGCTCTTATGTCTCAGATTGTAGAAATAGGGGGATGATAAGCCTTCATATCTGCAGTGGTAGATGATTCTGCCTAACTGACAGTATGTGCTTGAGTGGGTGAATGGGGAATAGTAAATGCTTCTCAAAATGAACCTTCAGCAAGCTTATAGTCTCTGAAGTGGGGAGACCATCTCCAATGGGGAGGAAGCTCACTAACATATAAATATATATATATATATATATATATATATATATATATATATATACATACATATATATATATATATATATATATATATATATATATATATATATATATATAAAGTAACCTCTCTCATTAGAGCAGAGAAAAAGAAATATTTTTTTTCAAACTTAATTAGTGAAAAGAATGATAGCAAGTCCGCATGGAAATCCATCTATGGATTAACCAATAACCATGTTTTCTCTGCTTCAAACAGAACGAATGATATAGCTGCCTGTAAACTAAATCACCATTTTACAACAGTTGCAGATCAAATAATTTATGATGACAAATCAAATGATAATGACCCTGAAGAATTACAAAAATATTGCAGGGGGAAAATCCATTCAGATTTAGATATCAGCCATCTAAATGTTCGTTCTCTCTTTCGTGTTTCGTGAAACAGACAGCCACTTGTGGAATTGACGGTATAGATGGTCAGATTCTAAAGCTCTCTGCGCACGTTATCGCAGAAACGTTAACTACATTTACAACTTCTGTATCGATAAACAACGTGTTCCATATATCTTTAAAAAAAAAAAAATTATACCAATATACAAATCAGGAAACACTACTGATCCATCAGATTGAAGGTTGCTGCCTGGCATTTCTTACCAAGCCACAAAAAGTATCCCTTACTGTTACTGTGTGCCATCGTGTACCGGTGGAAATGAAGAACACGTACAAAGATCGCATGCATCCTATGTGAGAAACTGGAGGAATAAATGAGATAAATGAAAAATGAGTGACTGATATTTGAATGGTACGCGAAACGGCCGAATGAGAGCCAGTAGGCTGCTCTTCGGCCAGCTCTACCTGGGTAGGCAGCCCGTTGAGTGAGTGAGGTAGAGTGTTTATTGTAAAGCGCTTAGAGCTTGGTCTGTGACCGAGGATAGGCGCTATAAATACCCAATATAACAATTATACGAATTATAGACCTATTTCGATTTTATCAGTTCTTTCAACACCATTAGAACTCCACATCGATAAGTGTCACCATTCCCATGCAGTAAAATATGATTTAATCCACCCAATTCAATCAGGATTCAGGGAAAAACATTTGTGGCACACAGTGCTAACTAAATAAATAGACAGATGGCTCTTAAACATGAACTACAAACAGTTTTCAGTAATTGTCTTTTTAGAGTTTGCAAAAGCTTTCGATGTTAGAAATTATGATTTTTTGTACTCAGAAAACTAACTCTGTATAAGCTATCATACAAAACATTGAAACTGATTTCATCTTTTCTCTCCAACAGACAACAAATTGTGTCCATAACTACATACAAATCTAATTTTCTTACCAATACATTTGGTGTCCCACAAGGGTCAGTATTAGGTCTTCTATTGTTTTCATTTAACATCAATGATATGTCATTGCACTTGAAAATAAACAGCGAAATGTTCGCTGATGATACAACTTTAGACACATGTAATTCTGACGCCCAACAGGTTTGCAGTGACATTCAATAAAACATCAATCTTTTGCTAAATAGACACTATTTAATAATCACATGGCTCTCCATCCTCAAAAACCTAATTCATGATGATAACTACAAGACAGAAACGTCAAACTCTAGGCCAAAATCTACCAGTGCTTTGCATTTCTAACGAAAACGTCAAAGAAGTATACGGTCACATAGTCTAGGAATAACAACAGATAATAATCTAAGTTGGTCAAAACACTTAGAGTCTGTATCTAGAAACGTTGCGAGAAAAACTACATCTTCTAAAACGGATTAAGGACTTCTTCATTTTGCATGCAAGAAAACTTTTTTTTTCACTCTTATATTCAGCCCATTATTGACTGTGCATCAAAACTTTGGGACTCAGCGAGCAAACTAGTAGAAAGAAACTCGTGGAGAGCATGGCAGCAGAGAGTCCTCAGAAGAGAAGCCCCCTTCAAGCAAGTGTTTTGGCCCTTAGCTCCTGACACTCTAGGGGGGTTGGGCCACACACGGTTCATGACTCTGGATGTCCCTCTGCTGCCCCTTTTGTTCCTCCTTGACCAGATCCAGCTTGAACACCTCTCTGCTGCTTCTGCCATTGCTTTCAGGGCTCTGGTTTTTTTCCCTCCCTGCAACTGAGAGCTGTTTCATGAGGCTGTATGCTGACGTTCCTACAAACCCCCTAGCTCCAATTTCTGCAGTGAGGACTTTGACCTGATAGCCTTCTCTCCTCAGGCTGTTTGCCAGATCAGCATACTTTTCAGTCTTGTAGATTTGAGCTGCCTCCATTCTGTTCTCATATGGCACCGTGAGCTCGATCATGATCAGCTGCCTGGTTGACTGAGAGTGTACTACTATGTCTGGTCTCATGCCACTCTTGCTGATGATCTCTGGGTGACTCTCCATTCTGGGAGGTCTGCAGTGCACTCCCAGTCATCTGCCCCGTCCAGCAGACTCTGCCTGCATGTTCCGAGTGGCACTGTTGTTGTTCTTGGCCATGATTCGCTGCCTCCTGCCGTGAAGAATGTTGCGGGTGTTTTTGGAGTCCTGATTTTCCCTTTTGTGGTGTTGGTACTAGCCCAGACTACTTGTACAATCTCTTTGAGCACTTGGTTGTGCCTCCATGTGTACCTTCCTTGAGCCAGGGCTACTTTACATGAGCTAAGGACATGCTCCACTGTTTGTTTTTCATGTAGAGGGGGCATGAAGGATCGTCTGTTTTTCCCCCACTTCACCAGGTTTGCATTTTGAGGCAGAAGGTCATATGCAGATCTGAGAATGAAGCTGATCCTGAGAGGGGCCATGTGCCAAATGTCATTCCAAGTGAGACTTCTTTGGAGTGCATTCTCCCACGTTGTCCATTGCCCTTGTCTTTTTTTTTTGGTCTTCTTCTTTTCTCATCTCCTGAATCATCATGTCTCTTTTGGCTTTTTTCCTTGGCCTTTGACCACCATTCAGTTTTGGTCAACCTAGTCGGTCGGTCGGTCGGTCGGTCAGTCAGTCGGTCGGTCGATCTCTCTCTCTCTCTCTCTCTCTCTCTCTCTCTCTCTCTCTCTCTCTCTCTCTCTCTCTCTCTCTCTCTCTCCATTTACCCCTCCCCCCCTCTGCCTTAATATATTTTTTTCTGATTGTTGTTGGTGGTGGTGGTGGTGGTGGTGGTGGTGTTTATTGGTTTCTGTTTCTTCTTTCTTTTTTTGTCAAAGGTTCTCAAGCAAGTAATTGTTGCATGTTTTCATGTATTTGTTTGATTTGCTTTTTTTTAGTATATATCGATTCTTTTTCCTTGCCCAGAGGACTGGACGTAAAAAGTATTCATGCTTAGTCCACTACCCTCTTAAAAATAAAATTCGTTCGTTCGTCGTTCGTTCGTTCGTTCTCTGCCCAACATGATTTCTTCTGAGCCACATTACTCAAAGTGGATGATCGTTAAGCATGAAACAAAACTGGATAAAAAAAGTCTATCACAATAACTGTCTGCACTTT